>PVLC010007916.1:0-60999 GCA_004027655.1 Graphiurus murinus | reverse complement strand
AGGCTGGTGACTCTCAAATGTCTCTCTTCTGAGCTCTAGACCTACACACCTGCTGCATGCTTGATCTTTACTGTCTAGCTCACAGGCCCCTTACCATGTGCAAACCTGAACTCATTCCTTCTCCAAATGACACCCTGCAGTCTGTTTGCAAGCTAAAAACCTAGAAATTCACTATAACCACTCCCTTCTCCACGTGTCTTGTGATCCAGAAGGCCCTTGGAATCTGTTGGTTCTGCCTCCTCTCCAACAATCTCTAAAGTCCCATCCTCTTTTCTCTATCACCGCAGCTGTTGCCCTTGCCTCACCATCTCCTCATGTGAATGTTTGCAAGAGCCTCCTAACTGGACTTCTTACACTGCTACTCTTTCTTCTTCAAACCCATTTTTTCTCACTGCAGCAAGAGAGACAAATCCAGCCACACCACTGTTGTTCTTCAGAATTTTTTTCATTTTTAAATAAATTTCTGCTTTCTAATGAGGCTTATGAGATTGTGATCTAATCCCCAATCTCCCCAGCCTCACCGACTGTCGCATTTCCTTAGCTCCCTTGCATTTTGAGTTCCAGCCGTACTGAATTCCTTGTAGTCCCCCAAAGCACTGTGTTTGTCGTGCTCCTGGTCTTTTGCACATACTGCTTTGTCTGCCTGAAAAGCTCCTCCCTCCCTTCTTCTCCTACCTAATCCCTTCTTGACCTCAGATCCAGTCTCAAACCCTGCCTTTCCTGACTCCACCAGGAGCTCCTCTGGTTTCACTGTTGTCATTGTCTCATTCCCCTTGTCTCCCCAACAAGGCTGGGACCCCCTTGATGGCAAGATTGCACATTACTCATCTTTGTGACCCAGTGTGCCACACACGTTTGGCAATGGACAAATAAATGAATACATGAGCACATCCCTCGCCCTCATTCAGTCTGTAGAAGACACCCATTTTCAGCTGTCCAGGGATCAAGAAGTTTCACTCAACCCTCTGACCCCACTGCAGGCACTTCCCCTCCCCCCTTTCCCCTCCTCCCCAATTTATTCTTCCTCACCCCATGCTCTCTTTTTCTCTCTTCCTTTCACCTGGGCATCCCTTTTCCTGGATCCTCTTCCTCAGCCCTCTCTGTGCTTTATTTTTCTTTCATTTAGCTGTCAGATATTTAAGGAGTACCGAGAGATTGAAGACTCACATCTGTTGGGCCAGGTATCTAGTAAGGTTCTTGGAATGGACAGAAGATGCCAAATCTGTTTCCTGTCATCAGGCTATAAGGCAGTAGAGTGCCTCACCACCTCATCCACCCCACCAGACACCTCCCCTGGAGATGTCCTAGGTGCTCTTTCCTCTCACTGTCCTGCCCACTCACCCTGAGCCCAACTCTGCTTTCCAGCCCCTGCTCCTTCCCATCCTGGGTTTCTTGATTCTTGTGCCCTCTTCCTCTTCCCTCTCTTGCTGGTCAGTGGTAACCGAAGCAAGCATGTTAGCAAAAGCCCCTCCCAGAGAGTCATACTGTTGGATCCTAGCTTCTTACCAGCTTCCCGGTACCTGCATCTTCTTACAGATCCAGTGTCTATGTTTCCTAAGTAACCTTCTGAGACCAGGTCATTTTCAACCACTGCCACTTGGGAGGGTGCCTTGGTTCTCAAAGAGGGCACCTTCTCTGGGTGGTCCACCTGCAGCCTGCAAGCCTGATGCAGCATCAGGACTGTCCTTTTTTGTGTTCCTCTCTCTTAAGCTGCTCAATGGAAGGAGCTTGTTATCTCCAAGGCCTAGAACCTGCCTCCCATATGGCTGTTGAGAAAGCGAGAAAGAGGAAAGGGAAGAAAAAAGGAAGGGGTAGCTACACCTCAGATCTTCTAGCCACATCATTTATGATGTGGATGACCTGCTTCTCTGAGTTTCCTTTCCTCAGGTGAAAATGAGAGTAATGCTATCCCTTAAGGAAGTTGATTTAGAGATCTGGAAAGAAAATTACAAAGTATTTAACTATTAATTTTACTTTTTTTTCTGTTTGCCATGCTGGAGATTGAATACAGAGCTTCAGTCTTGCAAGTTAGTTTTATTTCTAACATTTTAGTCTTTATACTGTGTCCTCCTGCCCCTCAACTTATCACTTCCCTAAACTTATTCTTCCTTCTTTATATCTTTGTGTTGAGATGTATACTCTAATTATTAGGGTCCAGCTTCAGTACAAAACTGTTGATATTCATCACCTACTCCCAGCTCTGTCATCCTGGACTGCCCATCCCTGGACTGGTCTCCCTACCTGTGAACTCCATGAAGGCAGAAATTTGATCTGCATGGTCACTGCTCTGGTGCTTAGTATGGTGTTTGGCACATGGTAGGTCTTAATAAATATTCATCTATTAATGAAAATCACTTCACATGCATGTTGTAGGTTCTCTAGGTTTTTTGTTTGTTTGTTTGTTTGTTTGTTTCTTCATTTGTAGAGGCTCCAACTATCTTCCATGTTCTTTCCCCTCTCTTGCCACCGGTCCCCATGCTCACCTGACCCTGTACCTGGATTGACAATTGCCTCATTATTGATCTCCTCTAACCCGCCATGTGTGTACACTGACAGATATATTCTTCTAAAGCAAAACTTTGATAATTTCTCCTTCCCTGTTCTGTTGCCCAGCTAGCCATATGACCCTTTATCTGAGCATACAAAGCCCTCCACCAGTGAAGCAATGTCCTCTAACAAAGCACTAGCTTTGTTAGAATGCATCAGGATTGCATTCTACTTGTCTCTCTGCTCCTTTTTCTGCAGATCTCAGTTTCCTCATCTGTGGGAGAACCCTTTTCCCAGGGTGATTGTGCTTGCTTGTATGTATGTCACACAACAGCAGCAACTAATAATTATTAAGCCTTCTCCTGTGCGTATCATACATGTGCTAAATGTTTTGTGAGTATTATTCCATTTAATTCTCATATCAACCATTTAAGACAGACACTTTAATCCTTATATTATGGAAGAGAAAATGAAGGCTTAGAAAGGTTAAATTCATCAGGGTGATGAAGTGGCCACGTCAGGATTTGAACTCAAGTCTGACAGCACAGTCAGTCTTAGTTACTGCAGTAATAGCTCATGCTTGCATACTTACTGTTGTGTGCCAGATGCTGTTCTAACTGCCAAATGCATTGTTGCAGGTATTATTATTATAATACCTATTTTATAGATTAGGAAATAGAAGCACTGAGAAATTAAGTGGCTTGTCCAAGGTCACACAGCTAGGAAGTATGACACTGGGAAATGAATCCCTGGCCCTGGAGTCTATATTTTCACCACTACCCTGTCTTACCTTGCTATGACATATTGTCTCTCTACTCTAGGAAGGTGGTAAGCATCCATTCATTATGATTAAATCTATGCTGAGTCTGATCTGGTCTGTGCTTAGCTATGAGTAGATGCAGTCCCTCTCATTTCCCAGTGCAGGAGCCTTGCACCCTTACCACAGTCCTGACACAATTCTCTGCAACATCACCAGTGACCTCCTTACTGCTGTGTTCAATGGCCATTTCTTATGTAAATGCTTCAGTAGTATTTGACACTACCAGTCTCTCCCTGTTTTTTGGAAATGGTTCCTCCTTCACTTCTGTAATACTGCCTCCATGAAGAATAAAGGCTTCCTCAGCTGTTCCTTCTATGTGACCATTCCCCAGGTTTTTGGCCTGGATTCTCTTCTCACTTTACACATCCTATCTGATGGGGGTCTCCACACATGTATTTCAGTTACCATGTGATTTGTCCAAAGCAGTATCTCCAAACCAAGCCTCTCTTCTAAGTGTCAGGCCTGCAAATCCACTATGCCTGGGATGTCCCCATGAGGGGAGCCCGACAGAAATCTCCCAAATGGCTTCTCCTTTGCAGTACCCTAGTGGCACCACTGTGATGTCTATGCCATCACCCTGGGAGCTGGTCTAGAGTTGGGAGTCCTCAGTGGCCAAGTCTTGTCCCCTTCACTTCCTCACATTTTTGTAATTGTGTCCTCTCCATTCCACCACTGCTAACCTGGAATACTGCAGGTGCCTCACACATGGTCTCCCTCCTCCCATGGGTTCTCTTCCTTCTTCAGGATTCCACCATCCTGCTAGGACCATCCCTTCAGTTTCCCTATAATTTATTCCTCTCCATCTTTTCCCTTTGCCCCAAATCTCAGGCAATATGGAATGCATAGTCCTGGGGTCAAATTAAGGCTGTGTTAACTCAGGAAAATTGTTTCACTCTGAGCCTCAATTTCCTCATTGGAAAATAGAAGGAATGGGATTCCTTCCTCACGGGGTTGTTATGAGGATTAAATGAGATACTGTCTGTGAATTGCCTGGCATGAGGCCCAGCACACCGTAAAAGTTCAGAAAATAGAGCCTCTTCTGCTCACATCTGTCCTCAGTCTCTCCCTGGAGTGCCTTCTGGAAACTCATCCTGGAGAGGGACAGAGCCAGGCGTGGCACTGCTCTGGCCACTGGTCCCATAGGGTTGTCCCAGAGATATCCAGAGAAGTTAGTTTGTCGGCCTTTGCCTCCTCCAGCCACCTCCCTTCTCCCCCTCCCCTGCCTCCAGCTCTGTCTCCTGCCCCAACCCCCAAACCTCCCCAGTCTGGCTGTTCCTGTCTCTACACACGCTTTCCTCTGCAGGACATATTCACTCACTCTCCCTTCATCTTGCTCTTTGCCATTCTCCCATCAGAACTCTCACCTCTCATTCTTTTTTTCTGTTGCCTAGCCCTGTACTCCCACTTCCCTTTGCTCACTGAGGCTGCCCTCGTCTTTCTCCATTTCTAGCCCATCTGCCTTTCGTAGTCCCCCTCCTCACCCCTGTTGTCTTTCTGGTTCTGCCCTTGCTGGCCTTGGGACAGGAAGTTGAGGGAGGAGGCCTAGGCCCTGCCAGCTCCCCCAGCCTGCTTCCCCTTCTGTACCTCGGGCCACTCCTATACTTCCTCCTGGAAAGCACCCCCTACCCTTTGGTTCCCCTGCTCCTCCCCGCCCCCAGCCCACCTCTCTTTCCTCTCTCATGCTCTCCACTGCTCCCAGCTCCTACAGACACACAGGCTGGGGATAGGAGGGGGGCTCTGTTAGCTAGGGAGGGGGAATTGACATCACATTTCAGGCCCCAATGAACAGGCTTGCCCCTCCCCCTCCTAATGAGAACCAGCTGTGGTTCCAGAGGCCCAGATGTAGGGATAGAGGGGGAGAGCAGGATGGAGTCAGAGGACCAAGTAACAGAACTGGGAACAGAGCAAGGGCATATAGCAAGGCAGAACTGGGTGGGAGAGACAGTGTGACAGAGCTGGGCAGGAGACAAGGCAGAGAGGGGGAAAACAAAAGCAAGATGTATGGGGCAGGCCAGCTCTAGGACCAGATGGAACAGACTTGGAAAAGGAAGAAACAAGAACGGGTAGGAGGAGAAATCTTAGGGAAGAGGCAGTGAGAAAGACGCTGGACAGATGGAAGGGATGGTGCTGAGAAGAGGCTGGAGAGAGGATGAGACGGGTCTCGGGAGAGAGTCTGGAGTTCGAGTTTGGAATTGGAAGCTGTGGAGCAGGAAGTGATGAGGCATAGTCCAGACAGAGGCCCCAGGGACCTGGAGGTCACAGCTGCAGCCGCAGAGCTGACCACGAATGCCCCGGCAGCATGTGTGAGAGCACGCCTGCCTGTGGGTGGGTCTGCAAGCGTGTGTGCGCGTGCCTGCCTTGTCAGTCTGTATAGACATGACAGTGGGCTTGTCTGTGTGTGGGAGTGTGCCTGTGTGTATGGGGGGGGATCTAAGGGTATAAATGTGCCTTTCCATGTGAGGTCCATGAGAAAGTATCTCTGTGTGCGTATGCCTGCGTATGTGTGGGGGTGGGCTCCCTGTGAATGAATATGCCATCTGTGTGTGTGTGAAAATGGGCTTCTCAGTACATGTGAGGAGGGGGTGAGTGTATACACTGGCTTGTGTACATTAAAGTATGCCTCTGTGTGTGTGCACTAGTGTGTTTTGAGTGTGCCTGTCTGCGTATGCAACTGACTATAAAAATGTGTCTGTGTGAATCTGTACATCTGTGTCTGGCAGTGTGGGAGTTTGTTGGGCAGTGTGTGGGTCTGTGGCTTTGAGTGTGTGCCCTTGTATATGTGCTGTGAGAGTGTGCTGGTGGAATTTGCAATGGCAGGGACTCAGGCTGGGTAACAAGGAGGGCATGGAGGCCTACAAGGTTTGGGAGAAGGGGCTGCTTTCACACAGGGCGTCTGTCTGGGCCTGAATCCTTCCTCTTCGAGGCTGAACATTCCCCTGAGCTTTCAGCATATACTCTTGATACATCTCTTCATTCAGAAAGTTTATTATGCATTATGCGCCATGATCCATGCTATGCATAAAGGTGAAGAAGATGCACCCTTGACTCTTAATAAGCTGATTGTCTGGGCAGGGAGACAGGCCATTATAAGGAAACATATCATTATAGCACAGCGTAATAAGTGCATTGACCTCACTGTCCATTACTTTCACTCCCCCCAGACCACGACTGCTTTTTCTCAGCTACTGATCAAATGAACAGGGCCAGCCCTCAACTCTTGACCCTTAATCCAATCTCTGGGCTTAGATCCAACCATTTAACAGATTAGGAAAATAATACTAAGACTGGATTCAAACCCTTTCCAAACTCCAAAGTCCTTGATCTTTTTATTGCCTTATGCAGATGGGAGAGATCAGAGTTGGAAGTTTAAGTAGGGATCAGAAATACACCTCTCTTCAGAGGACAGGAATTCCTAGAGCAGAGAAAATCCATAAAGACCCAAGGACAAACTTCTGTATCCACAGGATTGATCATAGTGTCTTAGGACCATGGGCTCACATGTTTGTGTATGTCATCTGAGTTGGCATGACCATGGCCATTTCCTTCGGAGTGTGTTAGTATGTGAGTGTGGTGATGTGGAAGCATGAGGTTCTGGCCATTCATTCAGCACTGACTGTATGTTCCTGCTATACCTCTAGTACTCATAGACTAAGACCTGCCACTACCATCAAGGAATCTCCACCCTAGTGTAGGGGCAGACACATGCACACATCAGGACTGCTGTGTAGTTTAAGCCAGTGTATACCAAAAGCAGCAGGAGCCCAGTAGAGTACAATAGATTCTGCATGGGGCAGGGGCAGGGGCAGGGGATATGTCAAAGAAGAAGCCACAGAAGACAGGGAATTTAAACTGGATCTTGACATTCAAATAGGAGATGACTACATGGAAAGGATTTCCAGAGAGTATCTCCAGGATGAGAGCATACTATGCACAAGGCAAAGAGGAGTTGGAAAGGGGCATGGTAATATTTAGTGTTGGGATGTAAGGTGTGATGGGGAAAGTAAAGACAGACACTAGAGAGCTTGACAGGGCTCAGATTGAGAAGACACATTAAGGAAGTTGGACTTTATGTTGTAGATCAGAAAAGTTCTATACCTAGTGCCTGTGAACCCTTCAAACTGTGAGCACAAGTATGTGTCTATGTGTATCTGCATTTCTTTTTCTGTAAAGAAGCAGCAGGTTTCTGCTGTTAGTAATGGGGAGTCAGTGGGAGCCTTTACCAGGAGTGGCTTGGTGAGAGTTGTATGGCTCTCTCTGGTCAGGTGGAGCTGGATCATAGGATCCAAATCAGGAAGCAGGAGGACCCAAAAAGAGCAGGAATCGGAAGAAGAGATGACAATACTTACATTGGAATAGTAGCAGCATGGAAAAAGAGGAAAGAGCAGAACTGAAACATGTCTAGATGAAATGGTCAGTTTTAATGACAAAGTGGAAATCAGAATCAAAGACAAGCCAGAAAGCAAAAACAGCTTTTAGATTTCTGGCTTCACATCTGGCTGGATAATGATGTTATTCACAGGAAAGGAAATGGAGAAGGAAAGTCAGTTTGAGGTGATGGTTTGGGGATGTGTTGCGAAGACCAGTATTTGGCTGAATGTATGTCTCCAGAGCTGGAGCTGGAGACTGGAACGTCATTGGCAAATAGATGGCATATAAAAATATTGATGCATTTGAACCCAAGGCATGGGAGTGGACCAGATCACTCAGGTAAAGTGTGGAAAATGGGAAAAGACAGCCCTGAAGAGCACCGATTGTGAAGGGGTGGGAAGAAGGAGAAGAACTTGTGAGGGAGACTGAGGAGTGGACAGTGAAGCACGTGAAAGCAATAGGTGGTGGTGGGATCCCAGTGTAAAGTTCAAAGGAGTAGACTCCAGGGAGCCAGTGATCCAGAATGATCCAGCAAGAGGAAGATTCAAAAGCACCCATTGGATGTAGACCAAGGAAATGGGTGAAAGCTTGGTGGGAGCAATATTCCCACAGAGGAAGCCTCACTGCATGCAGGGAGGAGTGGATGAGAAGGGAGAAAATGGGGAAAACAAAACAACCTTTCAGGAAAGGCAGTAGCTTCTGAATGCTCCTTTTCCCTTTTGATTGTCATCTCTTCTTTCCATTCCTCCTTTCAGCCTCATCACCCACCTCTCCACTGACTCTGCTTTTACTAGTCATCTACCTGCACCTTGAGTGTAGACTCTAAGCTTTTCCAAATTCTGTTCACTCTTCCAGAGTGCTCTTCTCTCCTTCCTACGTCCCCCTTCTCTGTCCACCATTGTTTGGTTCACACCAACACCTACTCATTATTTAGTTTCTTGACTTGAATGTCACTTGCTCAGAAAAGCTCTCCCCAACTCCCTCAGTCCTTACATGTTCTCCTGATTCCTGTACCTCTCCTTCATAGCCTTTATCATACTTGCAGTACTTGTCCACCTCCTGGCCTGTAACTCCATGAAGCCAGGGACTTTCCTTTATTCACTGCTGTGTCCTCAGTTCCTCCCTGTAAGAGGTGCTCAATCTCTTGCTGAATGAAGAGGGAAGCAGGGCTAAGACTCAAGCATATTTAAATACTGATTGAAAGCTCTAACAGAGAGGGGAATGTTGACAATTCAGGCAAGATTACCAAGTACATAGTCATTGAGGCCAGAAGGGGTATTAGTTATGAGTGAGAAGAAAAGAAGAAAGGATTTGCCATATTTTTAAGTCTAGAGATAGAAAGAAGGGAATTTGTGGGTATTCAGACCTGAAAAATAGAATAATTAACTGAGAGGAGGTTCAAGGTGGGATGAGAACTTGTCCAATGGAAAAACTGGAAGAGACTCTGAGGAATCCCAAAATATATTCTCAAAGTATATTCCTAGGGTGGAGATGGTTGTGTGGCAGCATGAGGACCCTGCTACATCTGAGTTTTGGTGTAGCCTACATCCTAGTCTCTCTGTACTGTTCATCCCTCCTCTATAATGACCTTTTCTTTCTGCTTTTCTCCTAGGTCAGGGAGCCTGAACTGCATCAAGGGCTCAAGTTGGACCTAATCCAAAGCCTGAGATCAAGCTGGGCCCAGAGTCTAGCCTGGAGCTGGAGCCCAGGCCCCAGCTGGACTGCCCCTGTCATGCAGAAGGAGCTGGGCATTGTGCCCTCCTGCCCTGGCATGAAGAGCCCCAGGCTCTTCCTCCTACCACTGCTGCTACTGCTGCTGGGGTTTGGGGTGCCAGGTGCCTGGGGTCAGGCTGGGAGTCTGGACCTGCAGATTGATGAGGAGCAGCCAGCAGGTACACTGATTGGGGACATCAGTGCAGGGCTTCCTACAGGCACAGAAGCTCCTCCCATGTACTTCATCTCTGCCCAGGAGGGCAGCGGTGTGGGCACAGACCTGGCCATCGACGAACACAGTGGGGTTGTCCGTACAGCTCGTGTCTTAGACCGTGAGCGGCGGGACCGCTACCGCTTCACTGCAGTCACTCCTGATGGTGCCACCGTGGAAGTTACAGTGCGAGTAGCTGACATCAACGACCATGCTCCTGCCTTCCCACAGGCTCGGGCTGCCCTGCAGATACCTGAACATACGGCTCTTGGCACTCGCTACCCTCTGGAGCCTGCTCGTGATGCAGATGCTGGCCATTTAGGAACCCAGGGCTATGCACTGTCTGGTGATGGGGCTGGAGAGACCTTCCGACTGGAGACACGCCCTGGTCCAGATGGGACCCCAGTGCCTGAGCTGGTAATTACTGGGGAGCTGGACCGGGAGAACCGCTCACACTACATGTTGCAGCTGGAGGCCTATGATGGTGGCTCACCTCCCAGAAGGGCCCAGGCCCTGCTTGATGTGACACTACTGGACATCAATGACCATGCCCCAGCATTCAATCAGAGCCGCTACCACGCTGTGGTGTCTGAGAGCCTGGCCCCTGGCAGTCCTGTCTTGCAGGTATTTGCATCTGATGCTGATGCGGGTGCAAATGGGGCTGTGACTTATGAGATCAACCGGAGGCAGAGCGAGGGTGATGGACCCTTCTCCATTGATGCACACACAGGACTTCTGCGGCTGGAGCGGCCACTGGACTTTGAGCAACGACGGGTTCATGAACTGGTGGTGCAGGCACGGGATGGTGGGGCTCATCCAGAACTGGGCTCAGCTTTTGTGACTGTGCACGTGAAAGATGCCAATGACAATCAGCCCTCTATGACTGTCATCTTTTTAAGTGCAGATGGCTCCCCCCGAGTGTCCGAGGCTGCCCCACCTGGTCAGCTTGTTGCTCGCATCTCTGTGTCAGACCCAGATGATGGTGACTTTGCCCATGTTAATGTGTCCCTGGAGGGTGGAGAAGGCCACTTTGCTCTAAGCACCCAGGACAGTGTCATCTACCTGGTGTGTGTGGCTCGGCGGCTGGACCGGGAGGAGAAGGATGCCTATAATTTGCGGGTTACAGCCACAGACTCAGGCTCACCCCCGCTGAGGGCTGAAGCTGCCTTTGTGCTGCATGTCACTGATGTCAATGACAATGCACCTGCCTTTGACCACCAGCTCTACCAGCCTGAGCCCCTGCCTGAGGTTGCACTGCCTGGCAGCTTCGTGGTGCGGGTGACAGCCCAGGATCCTGACCAAGGCACCAATGGCCAAGTCACCTACAGCCTGGCTCCTGGTGCTCACACTCGCTGGTTCTCCATTGATCCCTCTTCAGGCATCATCACCACGGCTGCCTTGCTGGACTATGAGTTGGAACCTCAGCCACAGCTGGTTGTGGTGGCCACCGATGGGGGCCTGCCCCCTCTGGCCTCTTCTGCCACAGTTAGCGTGGCCCTGCAAGATGTGAATGATAATGAGCCCCAGTTCCAGAGGACGTTCTACAATGCTTCCCTGCCTGAGGGTACCCAGCCTGGAACCTGTTTCCTGCAGGTGGGTAGGCCCTACACACAGTGCTGTGGCAGGGTTGGGTCTGAGGGCCACAGGGAACCTCAGATAAAGAACCAAATCTTCAGGTGCATCTGTTGATGGTGACATATGCCAGAGAGTTCGATCCTATCCTTTGAGCTCCAAGGTCTGTGCAGAGGGTGAAGAGTAATGAGAAAACTGGGCACAAGAACTGAGGCCAGTAATCTTGGCAGTTGAGGGAATGAAAATTATATATAGAGGAAAGGTGTCTTCCAGTGTCAGAAAGTGAAAGAAACTCTCTGTAAAGTCTAAAAGCTGCTCTGCAGGGCTGAGGTGGAGATTCTGAACACCCACATGGCTCCTTTCCACCAAGGGAGGTGCCAGCATCTATGGATCCCTCTATGCCCAGTCCAGTGGTGGGGTGTGCTGGAAGAATGTTCTGTGTCTGCCCTTGCAGCTGAGCCCCAATGGGACACTTGGGCTCAGGTTTAAGGTGAGAGAGAACTAGAACTATATAGTGAGATCTTGATGTGCAGAGCAGGAAGGCCTCTTAGGGAAGGAAGCAAGAGCCCTGGACAGACTAAAGGAGGGAGTACAGGCTGACTTGAAGTCAGGCCTAGAAGAGATGGAGGGAACATGAACCTGAAGAGGCCATCTGAGGCTACATTGCATCCTTGGACATCATGCTGGATTAGGAAAGCAAAGGAGGTCACTAAACTTCTTTGAGATGGGAAAGGCATGATCATATTTATTTAGATAGCTAACTGGCTTAAAGGGTAAGGATGGCTTTGGATAAGTGGGTGAGTGATATTTCATTCCTTGGCACTGTAAACCTGGCATGGTGCTGGACTCAGAGAACAAGTCCAAGGCAGATCTCAGTCAAAATAAGGAGACGCACCAAAAGCGGCATATGGAGTGATGTGGAAGCCCAGAGGAAGGGCCTAGAAGAACTAATGAGTCTTTACCAAATGGATAATATGAGGTGTATGGACAGAGATGCCAGGCCCGCAGCAAGAGCTGCCAAATAAATACCGTGATGTATTCAGAAAATAGCATTGTCAGGTTGGCTTCAACTATACTGATTAGAAAGAGTTGTGGGAGATGAGTCAAAATGGTAGATTGGGGCCAGGTCACAATCTTTGACTTTATCTTAAAAATCATAGGAAACCAGTGAAGGGCTCTGAGGAAATCTAAAGTCTTTTGGAAAGATTGCTTTGGCTACACGATGAAGTATAGAGCTGAACAAGAGAAGGCTGGAGGCAGGAAGGGCTCTTAGGAGACTGATGCTTGAAGTCTGCCAGACCCCTGAATATCTCCTCAACAGCTGCCTGTTGGCCTAGACTCACAGACTAGTGCCTGCGCCTAGCTGACCCTTTGTCTTCTAGCCAGACTCTGGATATCTGCCTGCTTGCTGCTGTCTGGCTCCCACCACCCACCCACTCTCCCATGTGTTTACTCTTCATCTTGGCCAAGATCAATGGGTTATTGCTTCCAAACTTCTTCCCTCCTCACTAATTCCTGAAGCAAGAGGGCAATTCTCCAGGTGGTTTCCTGGAGTTTTTGCTATTAGTTACCATAGACAAAGGGTAAAATGATTATTGGGGGCGGGGGTCATAACTATTACAAAATCCTAACATTTGATTTATTCAATATACATGTATTGAATGTCTACCATGTGCCAGTCACTGTATTAGGGATACAGAGTACAGTAATGAACAAGTTAACCCCAGCCCCCTATCTCATGCAGTTTCTAACTTAGAAGGGAGAGTCATTTACAATTAAACAGGTTATTACAGTAAGAAAACTTCCATGATGGGGGTATAGGCAGCATAAGTGTTTCCCAAAGGAAGAGGCCCTTGAGTTGATACCTCAATAATGAACAGGAGTTTATGAGGGTACCAGACAGAGGAATTGTTCCAAGATGGGCGACATGCACAGAGGAATGGGTTATCCTGACTTGATCAAGCACCTGCAAGTAGTTCAGTATCTCCGAAGTTTAAGATATGAGATCGGAGCATGCAAGATGAGACTGTGCAAGTGAGGAGCCAAGACAAGAAGTTTGGAGAAAGACTGGGGGATGGTGTAGCAGTGAGAGAAGCAGGAGATTATAGTGTCAAGAAGTCAAAGAAGAAGGTGGGGATGGAAGGATGCAATAAGTTTATTGTTCAGCAGAAACTTGAGAGAGTTCACAAGTAAGGGACTTTCTTTTTCCTTGAAATAGTGTATCTGAAGAGAACTAGGGTTAGGTGGGAACAAGAGGAGAGGGGTGAGGTCTATTAGAGCTTTGGGGCAGCATGGTAGAAGGAACTCACCAAGGTTGGACTGAGAGTCTAAGCTGAGAAGCTGATGAAAATGGAGGTTGTGCACTTGCAGTGAAACCTCTAAGCAGGAGCCACACAAGTCAGGAAATTCACTTTTGCCTTGGTCATTTCCAGTTAGCGGCCCCTGTACCTTTTGGGGTCACTTCCTGACAACTTCCCTTGACCACTGTTTATTGCTTTCTTCCTGCAGCAAATCAGAGGGCAGAGGTCTTTAACAGCTTCTGGAGATGATGCTGCAGCTGTGCTGCTGCCTGCAGGAATTAATGCAAAGGGAAGTCTGTCTCCTGGGATATCTGGGCCCACAGCCACAGTAGAGCAAAGCTGTTTCCAGGGTTCAGCTGTAGCAGGGTCTTAGTGTCTCTAGGAGGGTAAACAATGGCACACATCACTTCTGTCAAGGGCCTGGGCAACAATCAGAAATCCTTGGCCAGCTTTCTCTCTGAGCACATTTTCTGGCAGAGAAAAGGAACTCTTCAGCTTCCTCTTGCAGTGTATCATGACCCTGAGGTCCTTCTATCCACAAAGAGCACTTTGTCACAACCTGCAGCAGCCAGCACCAGCTAACTTAATATTGAGGGCCTAATGTGCACCCAGTGTATAAAACTTAGTATGAAGGAAGGTATTGTTACAGGACTATCGGAATGTCCATTTATCCAAATAGGCATAGAGCACCTATTGTGTACTTGCCCCTGTCCTACGCTAAGGGTGCAGGAACCGCACCCATAAATCCATATAACAGACCCTATAATCATCAGATCCCACTCAATAAAGGTTAGACCTATAATATCATTCGCAACAATTCTATGGTTTATTCAGTTCTCTGGGGTGATATAGGAGACTTGGTGAGAGTATTAACTTACTGAGATCCACTTGGAACTTGAGGTTACAGCCCTTAGTACTCGTCTTTATAAGTACAATTGGTCCTTATTATTTGCAAATTCAATTACTGTCTAAAATTTATTTGTAACCCCCAAATCAATACTTGTTGCACTTTTGCAGTCATTCTCAGGCATGTTAAGAGCAATGAAAATTTTGAGTCATCCAATACCCACATTTCCTGCTGAGGTCTAAGAAGATGTTTTAGCCAGCTTTCCTGTTGCTGTAACCAAAATACTCAACAAGAACAACTTAGAGGAGGAAAGGTTTTTTGGAGCTCACCGTTTCAGTCTGGAGTGCTGGCACTGAAGCATAAACTCCAATGGCGGTGATAGTGGGGTACATGGTGGAGGGTTATGGCTCTCACATTATGGCAGTTGAGTGTAGAGAGAGGGAAAGGAGGGGGCCGTGGACATATATAATCCCCAAGACCACACCTCCAATGACCTGCCTCCTCCAGCCATGACCCACTTCTGAACCTTGTTGTATCCGGGACATGCTTTCAACACATAAGCTTTTGGGAGACATTTTAAATACAAATGATAACAGAAGGCAATGCTTGTTTCAGGTCTCTTCCCATGAACATGTGTCCTTTTTGAGGTCTATTTAATGCCACTTTTTTTTTCCTTCATGTTTGTGCTTTTGTTGGTGATTTTGCTATTTAAAATGGCCCCCAAGTGTAGTTCTGGAATGCTTTCTAGTGTTCCTAAACACAAGAAGACTTTTATATGCCTTACAGAGAAAATATATGTTAGATAAATTTTATTCAGGCCTTATGTTATAATGTTCGAGACTAAGAGTTGAATGCTAAACCATATCTGTTAAATAAAGTGCCTTTAAACAGAAGCAGACATCAAAGAAAACCACGTATTGACCACTTAACAAAATAGGTTGGTACCAGAGGCTCTCAGGAACTAACCAAGTGGAGAAGCCTGGGCAAGGGTTGGGATTGGTCCACGTCCTGTAGTTCCCTCTGTGCCCTCCAGGGATTCTGGGCACCAGCGGCTCTTTCTAATCACCACTTACCTCTGACTTTTCTGGCCAACAAGAGGGAGCATCACTCACCCCAGCTTCTCCCCAGGTGACAGCCACAGATGCCGATAGCGGCCCATTTGGCCTCCTTTCCTATTCCTTGGGTGCTGGACTTGGGGCCTCTGGCTCTCCCCCGTTCCGCATTGATGCCCGCAGTGGTGACGTGTGCACGACCCGGACCCTGGACCGCGATCAGGGGCCCTCAAGCTTCGACTTCACAGTGACGGCTGTGGATGGGGTGAGTGGGCACACCTTGGGCAGGGATACTGGGATGGAACACTCACCCGGGCCAGACAAGACCCACCTGACCTATGAATGCATATCCCCCCAGGGAGGCCTCAAGTCCATGGTATATGTGAAGGTGTTTGTGTCGGACGAGAATGACAACCCACCTCAGTTTTATCCACGGGAGTATGCTGCCAGTCTGAGTGCCCAGAGTACACCAGGCACGGCTGTGCTGAGGGTGCGTGCCCATGACCCTGACCAAGGACCCCATGGGCGACTCTCCTACCACATCCTGGCTGGCAATAGTCCCCCACTCTTTGCCTTGGATGAGCACTCAGGTGAGAATCCTCCCATTACCAGGACCTGCCCCCGGCCACTCTCCCCACTTGCCTAAATGTTATAGTGCTCCCTTCCCTGTTATTTCCTTTATGTATCGCTGCTTCTATCCCTTCTCTAGGGCTACTGACAGTCGCTTGGCCCTTGGCCAGACGGGCTAATTCTGTGGTGCAGCTGGAGATCAGGGCTCAGGATGGAGGTGGCCTTCAGGCAGAACCCAGTGCCCGAGTCAACATCAGCATTGTGCCTGGAACCCCCACACCACCTATATTTGAGCAACTACAGTATGTTTTTTCTGTGCCAGAGGATGTGGCACCAGGCACCAGTGTGGGCATGGTCCAGGCACGAAACCCACCAGGTATCATTTAGCATTATACCCTCGTAGTGCCATACTCAATGCCCTCTAGCACCATCTCAAGGTACACTAGAGTATCACACCATAGATAGCCCCAATCCAAAACACAGTGGCACATGAATACCACCCTAGTACCAACCAACTTCCATGCCAACACTGGTCCCTCTTCCTAATACTTTGAAAGGCACAGAGGTAAACACCATTCAGCCCTTCTTGGGTTAAGAGCCTGGGCTCTGACCCAAGTGCCCCTCCGCTATCTTTTCCTGACCCTTCTCTCCTCCTCTCTAGGTCGAGTGGGGCCTGTGACCCTTGCCTTATCAGGTGGGGATCCCCGGGGACTCTTCTCCCTTGACTCGGCCTCAGGGCTGTTACAAACACTTCGGCCTCTGGACCGGGAGCTTCTGGGACCAGTGCTGGAGCTGGAGGTGCGAGCGGGCAGTGGAGTGCCCCCAGCTTTTGCGCTCGCCCGGGTGCGTGTGCTGCTGGATGATGTGAATGACAACTCCCCTGCCTTCCCGGCACCTGAAGACACAGTATTGTTGCCACCCAACACTGCCCCAGGGACTCTTATCTATACACTTCGGGCCCTGGACCCTGACTCAGGTGTTAATAGTCGAGTTACCTTTACCCTGCTTTCTGGAGGTGATGGGGCCTTCACCGTGGACCCCACCACAGGCCATGTACGGCTTATGGGGCCTCTGGGGTCCCCAGGAGGGCCAGTTCATGAGCTGGAGCTGGAGGCCCGGGATGGGGGTTCCCCACCTCGCACCAGCCACTTTCGACTTCGGGTGGTGGTACAGGACTCAGGGGCCCGTGGGCTGGCTCCCCGATTCAACAGCCCTACCTACCGTGTGGACCTACCCTCGGGCACTGCCCCTGGAACTCAGGTCTTGCAAGTGCAGGCTCAAGCACCAGATGGGGGCCCTATCACCTATCATCTTGCAGCAGATGGAGCAAGTAGCCCCTTTGGCTTGGAGCCACAGAGTGGGTGGCTGTGGGTGCGAGCAGCACTGGACCGTGAGACCCAAGAGTTATACACACTGCGAGTAATGGCAGTGTCTGGGTCCAAAGCTGAATTGAGGCAACAGACAGGCACAGCCACCGTGCGGGTCAGCATCCTCAACCAGAATGACCACAGTCCCCGTTTGTCTGAAGAGCCCACCTTCCTGGCTGTGGCTGAGAACCAGTCCCCAGGGACCAGCGTGGGCCGGGTCTTTGCCACTGACAGAGACTCTGGACCTAATGGACGTTTGACCTACAGCCTGAGACAGCTGTCAGAGGACAGCAAGGCCTTCCGCATCCACCCCCAGACTGGTGAGCACTGGGACTCAAATTCTGAGATCCCACATCCTCATCCCCAGATTGACCAACACCCAGATAGGACCCCCAGCTCCCTAGATCCTGGCTATTCAGACCAGGACTCGGCCTAGCGTTCAGCCCTGGCATCCCCTGCCATGCTCCCAGTCCCAGCCTCTTACCTGTAGTCTTCCAGCTCTACATCACTAAATAGCCCATCCATGATCTCCATCCTGCCCTCTCAGGAGAAGTGACCACACTCCAAACCCTGGACCGTGAGCAGCAGAGCAGCTACCAGCTCCTGGTGCAGGTGCAAGATGGGGGGAGCCCACCCCGCAGCACCACAGGCACCGTGCACATTGCAGTGCTTGACCTCAATGACAACAGTCCCACCTTCCTGCAGACTTCGGGGGCTGCTGGTGGGGGCCTCCCTATACAGGTATGTGAAGTGGCAGGACCCTGTCCTGCAGAAGTGAGAGAGGGCGTGGGGGGTCTCCCCATAGAGCTCTAGGTATAGGTCAGAGAGACTGCCTCCTGGAACAGGTGTGCGAGCAAAACGGGCTCAGCCCACACACAGGTGAGGGGAACTTGATTCTGAGTTGTCTCAAGAACAGGAAGGAGACGACGGTAAGAGTTTGTCCCCACAGGTACCAGACCGAGTCCCTCCAGGAACACTGGTGACGACTCTGCAGGCCAAAGATCCCGATGAGGGGGAGAACGGGACCATCTTGTACACACTAACTGGTACGGGGGTGAGGAAAAGGAAGTTGGTGGGTGATGGCTTGTTCTCCTGGGCAGCTCAGCTGAGCCCCAAACCCTCATCCTTCCTCTTCCCAGGTCCTGGCTCAGAGCTCTTCTCTCTGCATCCTCACTCTGGGGAACTGCTCACCGCAGCATCCCTGAACCGAGCAGAGCGGCCCCACTACGTACTGACATTGAGCGCTCATGACCAAGGCAGCCCCCCGCGAAGTGCCAGCCTCCAGCTGCTGGTGCAGGTATGGCCATCCTTCCCCCACAGTCCGCCTACTTCCCCTCCGCTGCTTCTGCGGTCCCTCTCCGGTAGGTAGCTCCAACGTCTTGAGGTCCTGGACAGGCTATTCTAACCACACCCTTCCCTACTATCAAGGAGCCAGCGCAGACCCGCTTTTACCTGCGTCCTGATTCCATCTTCCCTCTCCGGTCCGCAACAGGTGCTTCCCTCGGTGCGCGTGGCCGAGCCACCGCCGGATCCCGCAGAGCCGGACCCGGCGGCACCGGTGCCTGTCGTGCTGACAGTGACGGCAGCTGAGGGTCTTCAGCCCGGATCGCTGTTGGGCTCGGTGGCGCCTCCAGAGCCGGCGAGTGTGGGCGCGCTCACCTACACACTGGTGGGCGGCGCAGACCCGGAGGGCACCTTCGCGCTGGACGCGGCCTCTGGGCGCTTGTACCTGGCGCGGCCTTTGGACTTCGAGGCGGGCCCGGCTTGGCGCGCGCTCACGGTGCGTGCGGAGGGGCCCGGAGGAGCGGGCGCGCGGCTGCTGCGAGTGCAGGTGCGCGTGCAGGACGAGAACGAGCATGCGCCCACCTTTGCGCGCGACCCGCTAGCGCTGGCGCTTCCGGAGAACCCCGAACCCGGCGCTGCGCTGTACACGTTCCGCGCGTCGGACGCCGACGGCCCGGGCCCTAACAGCGACGTGCGCTACCGCCTGCTGCGCCAGGAGCCGCCGGAGCCGCCTCTTCGCCTGGACGCGCGCACCGGGGCGCTCAGCGCTCCGCGCGGTCTAGACAGGGAGGCTACCCCGGCTCTGCTGCTGCTCGTGGAGGCCACCGACCGGCCAGCTAATGCCAGCCGCCGCCGCGCCGCGCGCGTTTCTGCTCGCGTCTTTGTCACAGATGAAAATGACAACGCGCCGGTCTTCGCCTCGCCCTCACGAGTGCGCCTCCCCGAGGATCAGCCGCCCGGGTCCGCAGCGCTGCACGTGGTAGCCAGGGATCCAGACCTGGGGGAGGCCGCGCGTGTGTCCTATCGCCTGGCAGCCGGCGGGGACGGGCACTTCCGGCTACACTCCAGCACCGGTGAGAGTTAGGCTGGGGATAAGAGCGAGAAGGGTGCTTGCTGATGCGGAGGGAGTGTTGACCTTGCTGCCAACCTGCCCTACTCTCACCTAGGAGCACTGTCCGTGGTGCGGCCCCTGGACCGCGAACAGCGAGCTGAGCACGTACTGACCGTGGTGGCCTCGGACCACGGCTCCCCACCCCGCTCGTCCACTCAGCTCCTGACTGTCAGTGTCGTTGACGTCAACGACGAGGCACCCATTTTCCAGCAGCAGGAGTACAGTGTCCTCTTGCGTGAGAACAGCCCACCTGGCACATCGCTGCTCACTCTGCGAGCAACCGACCCAGACTTAGGTAAGACCTGAGGGGATGAAATATGAGAGGGATGGACAGGAGGAATAAAGGCTCTATTTATCCTCTGATCACCCTCAATGATGTCCCTCTTCAGGACCCAATGGGCAAGTGACGTATGGAGGTGTTTCTGGAGAAAGCTTCTCTCTGGACCCAAACACTGGAGTTCTCACGACTCTTCGGGCCCTGGATCGTGAAGAGCAGGAGGAAATCATCCTGACAGGTACACTTTGACAGGACCTAAAGAGCCAGAGGTGTTGTAAACAAGGGCAGAACCGCTAAAGTACTATCTGCTAGAAGTTTCTGCCCATTACAGAGTAGCTCTTGTGGTATTTTTAGATCTTTCTGGGGAGTCAAGAGTTAGGCAGGGTGCAAGGTGAACTGACCTTTAGTCTGCCATCACTGCAATCATGCAAATTCTCAAATGCATGTTGTCATACTCTGTGCTCAAGGGCTACCTCAGATTATATTGCAGCTGTTTAACAGAAGAGCTTATTGGTATGGGGTATCAGAGAGGTCAAATAGTTTGTTGAAGCTAACATAGCTTGGAAGTGACAGGACTGAGACTTGAGCCCAAATCGTTTAATACCTCATTTAGTGTCTTTCTGTCTCACCACTACTAATCTAAGGTACATCTTGCATGTATCAAGCATGGGAGGTGTGAAGAAGAACATCTGCTGACACACACATGTACACATGCATGCACACATGTGTACATGACACATACATGCACACATGTGTGCCTGAGGGTATGAAGATCTTTTTTGGTTTGTGTGTACCTGTTGAATATGTGTGAACACTGTGGTATAGGTTTCTCCATGGGATGGGGGGCTGGCTAGACCTCATTAATTTTGCTTTTCCACAGTATATGCCCGGGATAGGGGCTCTCCTCCCCTGTTAACTCATGTCACAGTGCGAGTAGCTATAGAAGATGAAAATGATCACGCTCCAACCTTTGGGAATGCCCACCTGTCCCTGGAGGTGCCCGAGGGCCAGGACCCCCAGACCCTTACCACACTGCGGGCCTCTGACCCTGACATGGGAGCCAATGGACAGCTGCAGTACCGCATCCTTGGTGAGAATCCTCCCACACCCACTAACCTGGTTGTTGGTCCTTATTGGCCACTGTCAGTGTGTCTGGGTCTCCTTTCTCCTTTCTTTTACCTTCTATTTTTTTCTTTCATGCATATATAAGTGTATCTGGAAATCTCTTTCTATGCTTTTTCAGCTCTTTATCTCTCTCTACATCTGTTTTTATTTTCTTTTTGTTTTGTTTTTTCTTATTTGTCTCTCTTGTAGAGCAGTGGTTCTCAAACTTTTGTTCTCAAGAAGCCTTAGCACTCTTAATGTTTGAGAACCCTAAAGAATTTTTATGTGAAACCAGGCGTGGTGGCACAAACTTCTAATCCAAGCATTTTTGAGGCTGAAACCAGAGGATCTGGGTTCGTGGCCAGCCTCAGCTGCTTAGTGAGGTCCTCTGCAACTTAGTGAGACCCTGTTTCCAAATAAAGAATAAAAAAATAGGGCTGGGGCTGTAGCTCGGAGGTTGAATGCCCCCAGGTTCCAACCCCAGTACTGCAAAAAAAAAAAAAAAAAAAAAAAATTTATGTAGACTGCATGAATATTTATTGTGTTAGAAATTAAAACTTAGAGCCAAGTGTGGTGGTGCACACTTGTAATCCCAGCATTCGGGAGGCTGAGACCAGAGGATCCAGGTTCACGGCCAGCCTCAGCTACCTAGTGAGGCACTCTGCAACTTAGTGAGACTCGGTTTCAAAATAAAGAATAAAACATAGGGCTGGGGGTATAGCTCGGAGGTAGAATGCCCCTGAATTCAATCCCCAGTACCGCCAAAAAAAAAAAAAAGAAATTAAAACTTAAGAGTTTTTTAGATATCATTGAGAAACAAGCCAATGAAGTACTCTGCTTGCTGTATTACTGCATAGGCACAAGTAAATGTTAGGATTTTTTTGTGTGTATGATACTGGGGATTGAACCTGGGGGCATTCTACCTCTGAGCTACACCCCCAGCCCTACTTTATTTTTTGAAACAGAGTCTTGCTAGGTTGACAAGAGGCTGAGGCTGTCCTCAAGCCTGTGATCATCCTGTCTCAGCTTTCCAAGTACTGGGATTATAGGGCTGTGCCACCATGCCCAGCTAAATGTTAGGATTTCAAATAACAATTTGTTGGGTAGTAATGATGTCATAGAGATTATAGGCAAAACCGAAAGAACCAACACAAACTGAATTTGAAAATAAACATTCATGCTCTAAACTTTCTACCTAGAATATTCAAGAAAACACAAGAATACATAAGCACACATTTCATTACCCAAGTGATGATGTAATCATTTGTCATGTAGCATCTGTAAACTCCACTATACATTTGCAAAATAATGAAACTATTTTAATATGAAGGGGTCTCAGGGGATTCCTAGGGGTTCCCAGATCACACTGATGACTGCTGCTCTATAGTATCTTTCTTTGCCTTCTGTATTTCCCTTTGTCTGTTTCTGTTTCTTTGCCTTCCTCCTGGCCCACTTCCACCTCCTCTCTCTGCTGTTGCCTGTAAATCACTCCCATCCCTGTAGGCTGACACCTATATGTTCATGTGTACATATCCTTCTCCACAGATGGAGACCCATCAGGAGCCTTTGCCCTCGATCTTGCCTCTGGGGAATTTGGCACCGTGAGGCCACTAGACCGGGAGGTGGAGCCAGCATTCCAGCTGCGGATAGAGGCCCGAGATGGAGGCCAGCCAGCCCTCAGTGCCACTCTGCTTGTGACAGTAACAGTGCTGGATGCCAATGACCATGCTCCAGCCTTCCCTGTACCTGCCTACTCTCTGGAGGTGCCTGAGGATGCACCTGCAGGGACATTGCTGTTGCAACTACAGGCTCATGACCCCGATGCTGGGGCTAATGGCCGTGTGACCTACTACCTGGGTGCAGGCACAGCAGGAGCCTTCCTGTTGGAGCCTACCTCTGGGGAACTGCGCACAGCCACAGCCCTGGACAGAGAACACTGTGCCAGCTATGCCTTCTCTGTGACCGCAGTGGATGGTGCGGCTGCTGGGCCCTTGAGCACCACAGTGCCCATCACTATCACAGTGCGCGATGTCAATGACCACGCACCCACTTTCCCCACCAGCCCTCTGCGTCTCCGTCTACCCCGCCCAGGCCCAAGCCTTAGTACCCCAACCCTCGCTCTGGCCACACTTCGAGCTGAAGATCGGGATGCTGGTGCCAATGCCTCCATTCTATACCGGCTGGCAGGCACACCACCTCCCGGCACTACTGTGGACTCTTACACTGGTGAAATCCGTGTGGCCCGCTCTCCAGTAATTCTGGGCACCCAGGACCGTGTCCTCTTCATTGTGGCTACTGACCTTGGCCGTCCAGCTCGCTCTGCCACCGGTGTTGTCACCGTTGGACTGCAGGGGGAGTCTGAGCGGGGACCCCGCTTTCCCCGGGCTAGTAGCGAGGCTATGCTCCGTGAGAATGCACCTGCAGGTGAGTCCCCAGCCATGTTTCCCAAATATGTGTCCCTGGATGGGCTGGCATTATTCACTGGAAATGTTTCCTAAACTCTCCTAGTGTTCACAGTCCAACCAATACCATCCTCTGCCATCTGTCTGTAGGGACTCCTATCAGCTCCCCAAAGGCTGTCCATGCAGGGGGCTCAAATGGACCCATCACCTATAGCATTCTCAGTGGGAATGAGAAAGGGATATTCTCCATCCATCCTAGTACAGGTAAGGAATGGAAGTTGGGACTCTGTGAGGGGATAGGTGCCTGGGGAAGCAGGTTCTTTGGGCCAGAAAAGGCTCCAAAGAGGAAGGGCTGCCCTTGAGTAAGGGGCTTCAGAGAGAATGGCTCCAGAGCAAGGAAAGGGGCTGTCCCTGATGCAGTCTGCCTCCCCACAGGAGCCATCACGGTTCGCTCCGCAGAAGGACTGGACTTTGAGACGAGCCCACGACTTCGACTGGTGCTGCAGGCGGAGAGTGGAGGAGCCTTTGCCTTCTCTGTGCTGACCCTGACCCTGCAGGATGCCAATGATAATGCTCCCCGTTTCCTACGGCCTCACTACGTGGCTTTCCTGCCAGAGTCCCGGCCCTTGGAGGGGCCCCTGTTGCAGGTGTGGGGTGTGATGGGAAGTTAAGGGGCAAGGGCTGGTTCAATTTGTTTGTGGCCCAGCCAGTGCCAGCAACCTCCTACACTCACCAGGTGGAGGCAGATGACTTGGATCAAGGCTCTGGAGGACAGATCTCCTATAGTCTGGTTGCATCGCAGCCAGCACGGGGTTTATTCCATGTCGACCCGGCCACAGGCACTATCACTACCACAGCCATCCTGGACCGTGAGATCTGGGCTGAAGCACGGTAAAGCCTGGCTCCTGTGGACCCAAGCCCCCATCCCGAGCCTGTCTAGTTTTAAGCCCTGCCATGCATCCCCCTCAATCCCTTAAGACATCCCCGAAGACCCCCAAAGCCAATCTCTGTTCTGAATCCTCCCAGCCCTTCCCAGGGTTCCCTTCTATCCCCAGACCCTTGCCCCTGATTGTGCTCTGTGTCCAGGCTGGTACTGATGGCCACAGACAGAGGAAGCCCACCCCTAGTGGGCTCAGCTACCCTGACAGTGATGGTGATCGATACCAATGACAATCGCCCCACCATCCCCCAGCCGTGGGAGCTCCGAGTGTCAGAAGGTGAGGACTGTAAAACGAAGCATAAAGGGTGACAGGTACTACTGCCCACTTGGGAATCCAGGGGTGCCTAGAATCCTGCCAAAAAACCCTTGTTCTGTATATTGCAGATGCACTTTTGGGTTCAGAGATTGCACAGGTAACAGGGAATGATGTGGACTCTGGACCCGTGCTGTGGTATGTGCTGAGCCCATCCGGGCCTCAAGATCCCTTCAGTATTGGCCGCTATGGAGGCCGTGTCTCCCTCACGGGCCCCTTGGACTTTGAGCAGCGTGACCGCTACCACCTGCAGCTACTGGCACGTGACGGACCTCACGAGGGCCGTGCCAACCTCACTGTGCTTGTGGAGGATGTCAACGACAATGCACCTACCTTCTCACAGAGCCTCTACCAGGTACCGAGTCCTCTGGATGTCCCCGCACCTGGGCCCAGGATTGTGCCTGTTGGAGGGATGTGGCAGAGCTAAAAGTGGCTGACATGGGCTGGATGTTGGAGTTGATCTGGGAATGGGAGGGGCCCATCTCAGACCAACCTTCCAGATCCTGTGAACTATGTCCAGGTTCTGCGTTCTGTGGCCACAAAGGGGAGAAGGTGGGCAGTTTTCATTCAAATACTAAAGTGTATGGGCTCCAAGCTGGAATGAAGGTCACCTGGGCAGCTGGGAAACTTGGCCATGAACACTTTTCCTCACATCTCAGGTAATGCTGCTTGAGCACACACCCCCAGGCAGTGCCATTCTCTCTGTCTCTGCCACCGACCGGGACTCAGGTGCCAATGGTCACATCTCCTACCACCTGGCTTCCCCTACAGAGGGCTTCAGTGTTGATCCCAACAATGGTACGTGTCTTCCCCGGAATCTGACCCCTTTATCTTTGATCTGAATAGATATCTGAATATATTGGGCTGTATTCATACTTCATTCCTAGAATTTGTTACCCAAAATCTTGACTCCTGAATCTCTGACCCAGGGAGGACATTTCTCCCTTCTGTCTTTAATAAGCCCCTTCTTGATAACATGTCTAGAAGCTGTTTCCTGAGCTTTGACCCCTTGAGATCATATTCTCCCAGCACATGAGCCGTTCCTTGGAGTCTGACTTCCAAAGCCATTGCCTGAAAGGTTACTCATCTCCTAACACATGGCTACTGCTGAATGCATATTTCTTCCCCTTCCCTTCTCTTCTCAGGAACTTTGTTCACAACAATGGGAACAGTGGCCCTGGGCCATGAGGGGGCAGGAGTTGTGGATGTGGTACTGGAAGCTCGAGACCATGGGGCTCCAGGCCGGGCAGCACGCACCACAGTGCATGTGCAGCTACAGGACCAGAATGACCATGCCCCAAGCTTCACACTGCCACACTACCGTGTGGCTGTGACTGAAGATCTACCCCCTGGGTCCACCCTGCTCACCCTGGAAGCCACAGATGCCGATGGAAGCCGCACCCATGCCACCGTGGACTACAACATCATCAGTGGCAACCGGGGCCGAGTCTTTCACCTGGAACCCCGGCTGGCTGAGGCTGGGGAAGGTGTTGGACCAGGTCCTCAGGCCCTGGGCTGTCTGGTGTTGCTTGAGCCTCTAGACTTTGAAAGCATGACACAGTATAATCTAACTGTGACTGCAGCTGACCGGGGGAAGCCACCCCGCAGTTCAGCCGTGCCGGTCACTGTCACCATACTGGATGTCAATGACAACCCACCTGTCTTTACTCAAGCATCCTACCGTGTGACAGTACCTGAGGACATGCCTGTTGGAGCTGAGCTGCTACATATGGAGGCCTCTGATGCTGACCCTGGCCCTCATGGTCTTGTGCGTTTTACCCTCAGCTCAGGTGACCCTTTGGGGCTCTTTGAGCTGGATGAGAATTCTGGCACCTTGCGACTGGCCCACCCCCTGGACTGTGAGACCCAGGCTCGACATCAGCTTGTAGTGCAGGCCGCTGACCCAGCTGGGGCACACTTTGCTTTAGCACCAGTGACAGTCGAGGTTCAAGATGTGAATGACCATGGCCCAGCCTTCCCACTGAACTTGCTCAGCACCAGCCTGGCGGAGAACCAGCCTCCAGGCACTCTTGTGACCACTCTGCATGCAATCGATGGGGATGCCGGGGCTTTTGGGAGGCTCCACTATAGCCTGTTGGAGGCTGGGCCAGGGCCTGAGGGTCGTGAGGCATTTTCACTGAACAGCTCAACAGGGGAGTTGCGGGCACGAGTACCCTTTGACTATGAGCACACAGGAAGCTTCCGACTGCTAGTGGGTGCTACTGATGCTGGGAATCTCTCAGCCTCTGTCACCGTGTCAGTTCTGGTTACTGGAGAGGATGAGTACGACCCCGTATTCCTGGCTCCAGCTTTCCATTTCCAAGTGCCAGAAGGTGCCCAGCGTGGCCACAGCCTGGGTCATGTGCAGGCCACAGATGAGGATGGGGGTGCCGATGGCCTGGTGCTCTATTCCCTTGCCACCTCTTCCCCCTATTTTGGTATCAACCAGACCACAGGTGCCCTGTATCTGCGGGTGGACAGTCGGGCACCAGGCAGCGGAACAGCTGCCTCTGGGAGTGGGGGCCGGACCCGGCGTGAGGCACCACGGGAGCTGAGGTTGGAGGTAGTAGCACGGGGGCCTCTGCCTGGTTCCCGGAGCGCCACAGTGCCTGTGACCGTGGATATCACCCACACCGCACTGGGCCTAGCACCTGACCTCAACCTGCTGTTGGTGGGGGCTGTGGCTGCCTCCTTGGGAGTTGTGGTGGTGCTTGCACTGGCAGCCCTGGTCCTAGGGCTTGTTCGGGCCCGAAGCCGCAAGGCTGAGGCAGCGCCTGGCCCAATGTCACAGGCAGCACCCCTTGCCAGTGGCTCCCTGCAGAAGCTGGGCCGGGAGCCACCCAGTCCACCACCCTCGGAGCACCTGTATCACCAGACTCTCCCCAGCTATGGTGGGCCCGGAGCTGGAGGACCCTACCCCCGAGGCGGCTCCCTGGACCCTTCACACTCAAGTGGCAGAGGCTCAGCAGAGGCTGCGGAGGATGACGAGATCCGCATGATCAACGAGTTCCCCCGTGTGGCCAGTGTGGCCTCCTCCCTGGCTGCCCGTGGTCCTGACTCAGGCATCCAGCAGGATGCAGATGGACTGAGTGACACGTCCTGTGAGCCACCTGCCCCTGACACCTGGTATAAGGGCCGAAAGGCAGGGCTGCTGCTTCCAGGAGCCGGAGCCACTCTGTACCGAGAGGAGGGACCCCCAGCCACTGCTACCGCCTTCCTGGGGGGCTGTGGCCTGAGCCCTGCACCCACTGGGGACTATGGCTTCCCAGCAGATGGCAAACCGTGTGTGGCAGGTGCACTGACGGCCATTGTGGCCGGTGAGGAGGAGCTCCGGGGCAGCTACAACTGGGACTACCTGCTGAGCTGGTGCCCTCAGTTCCAGCCATTGGCCAGTGTCTTCACAGAAATCGCTCGGCTCAAGGATGAAGCTCGGCCATGTCCCCCTGCTCCCCGTATTGACCCTCCACCCCTCATCACTGCTGTGGCCCATCCAGGAGCCAAGTCCGTGCCCCCCAAGCCTGCAAGCACAGCTGCAGCCCGGGCCATCTTCCCACCGGCCTCTCACCGCTCCCCTATCAGTCATGAGGGCTCCTTGTCTTCAGCTGCCATGTCCCCCAGCTTCTCACCCTCGCTGTCTCCTTTGGCTGCTCGCTCACCCGTTGTCTCGCCATTTGGGGTAGCCCAGGGCCCCTCAGCTTCAGCACTCAGCGCAGAGTCTGGCCTGGAGCCGCCTGATGACACAGAGCTGCACATCTAGCTGTGGCCCGGGCTGGGCCCCGACCTGGGATGCGCACAGTGTCCCCAATGCAGGCCCCACTCTGAGCCTGCCCTGGGCAGCCTCGGACCATGACTGGCCACAGGGAAGCCACCGCCAAGCCTCAGCTCTCCACTCCACATTCCTCCAGTGGGGGGCAGGTCCAACAGGTCACCCCGGCCAGGCCCCGTGTGGGGAGAAATATGAAGGAGGCGGCAGTCCTGGGTTCTCCTCAGTGAGGGCGATCTGCCCTGTGCCAGCACCCTGAAATGGAGCTGAGACTTTATTTATTGGGGGTAGGGGGATGGGGGAGGCCCCTCCAACCTGTTTGGGCCCAGCTTCTTTGGGTTCCACTGACAGCCCTGCCCCTGCCCAGAACAAGTGCCAATTCTCACTCTGGAGCCTTAATAAACTGCAGTTTGTATCCAGCCTCTGGCTCTGTTCTGTGGGGGTGACTGAAGGCACCTGACACAGTACTATGGACCCCTCAGGAGATGCAGAGGGGTGGTAGACATGTAGCAGCTAGGGCAGGGTTGGTACTGAGCGCTCAGGAGCCTAGCTTGAGGCTGACAATCACATCTCTCTGCAGTCAAATTTTTTCACTCTAACATGGGCAAGGCCAGCAGGGGCTAGGCTGTAGCAGCAACCTAGAGAGGAATTGGTTGGGAGTAGGAGCCATCTGAGGTTCTAGGCCTGAGAGTCTGAAAAGTGGGGTGGGGGTGAGTAGATAAAAAAATATCCAAAGAAAGTGGTTTTTCCCTTGCTTAGGGCCACTAAATATTATAAGTAAGAACTCACATATTTGGGGGGCAGGGTATACTGGGGATTGAATCTAGAGGCATTTTACCTCTGAGCTACACCGCTCCCCTCCCAGCCCTTTTTTATTTTTTAATTTTGAAACAGGGTCTTGCTAAGTTGCTGAGGCTGCTCTTGAACTTGTGATTCTCTTGTCTCAGTCTCCCAAGTACTGGGATTACAGGTGTGCTCCACCATGCCCAGCTAAGAGCTCACATCTGCTGGGCAATTTGCCTGCTTTATCTCAGTGTATATTTTCACTGCAACCCTATGAGGTACATTACTTTTATATAATAGTTTCTGTATTAAAACGAAGAAACCTAGGCTCTTAGAGATTAAGTTATTTTCCTGACATCATACAAGGAAGAACCCATGTCTGGCATCCAGAGCCCACTTCCTTGTGGTGATTCCTGGGGTGTGGGGGGTTGCTTGTGCAGCAGGTGGGGAGCCCTGGGCTTAACTAGGCAGGGAGGAGGAATCCTAGTGATAGCTCCACCCACCCTTCCTGTAGCATTCAGGACCACCCACTTGAGAGGGAGAAAGCCGCAGTGTCACTAGTTACTAGGCAGGGAAATGGTGGGTGGTAGAAGACGGGCTCATGTGATCTGTCACATGACAGCAGATCTGCAGAAAGGCGGAATGGGACTCCGAGCCTGGTGAGAAATTAGGGGCCCTGGGTGAAGGTGATCACTTTGGAAGGAGTAGTTGTTGGAGTGTGGGAACAATGATGATTCAGCTTCTGCTGAAACCTGCCTGCTGTCCCTGCAGCCTCCTAGGGCTCTTTGCCCTCATCATCATCGGCAAATGCAGTTACAGCCCAGAGCCTGACCAGCAGCGGATGTGAGTTGATTTAGCACTGATTGCCTTCCTTCCTAAGCCCCATTCTGCACCCACTCTCCTGGTCCTAGTTTCTCACACTCGTACCAGCCTCTGACACCTATGATTCCATAGTCTTATCCCCAGGTTTCCAGGCTTAGTAACCTATCATTCACCTCCTATGTTCCATATCTGCTTCTGGGAACCTACCTAATCTCAGCTCCTAATCAGAACCTTCCCTGACCCACCCGGTTTTCCCATCCACACCCTAACCGAGGCCGTGTTCCTGACCCCTGACCCTGCAGGCTGCCCCCAGGCTGGGTGTCCCTGGGCCGTGTGGACCCTGAAGAAGAGCTGAGTCTAACCTTTGCCCTGAGACAGCAGAACCTGGACAAACTCTTGGAGCTGGTACAGGCTGTGTCGGATCCCAGCTCTCCTCAATACGGTGCCCGTGGGGACTGGGGGCAGGAAGTGGGATGCAATGAAGGTTCATAGGGTTGGGTAGGGCATGGGATGGTGCAGATCATGTTAGAGTCATACTCCTGTTGCCTAACAAGGGGATGAAATAGGGCAGATGAATGGCAGAGGCTGTCACTGAGTTTCTGAATAACAAGTGGACTAAAACTTAACTGCCCAAAACTAACTTGCATTCTTCCTCCACAAATGTTCCACTTATGTTCCTTAGTCTAAAACTAAAAAGTGGATATGGTTAAAAGCATGGGCCTTATGATCAGATCTAGATTCAAATTCTCTTACTTACCAGCTTCCAAAATGAGGAAATAGCACCTAGTAATGAAATGCTAATCAACTTAAGTTCCACTCCCCACCTTAAATCCACTCACATTTCCTCCTCTATTCAAACACTGGGGCTTCGAGTCCCAACTCTTAAGTTGCCTCTCGGTTAGTCCACTTCTGGCCAACCCTTGTGGTCACCAGCTCAGTTGTTTATTCTCTCTCCTGAATTACTGCCCAGCCCCCTGACTGGCCTTCCATCTCCTCCCCTCCTTCTAACTCCCCTCTCTAAAACAGTCTCTTCACTGGCCAAGCTGAACTGAATCCTTCCTCTGGTCCTTCATGGCAGGGGAAGTGTATGTGCAAAGGCTGGAGCCGGGGGAGAGGGGAGTCTTATCACTTAAGAGGTGACTACTACTGCACATGGCTTCATGCAGGAAACAGTGACTCACCATCATATTAAGCTTAAAATTAACAAATATGAAGATCTGAGCTAAATTAGATATTATCACATAGTTGGCTCCAAAAGTTTTGAAAACTTTTATTGTACATAAACTTGAAATGGAACTCTTTTTAACTTCGTGTTTTTCACAATGGGAATGCATGCTGTGTGCATCATTTGCAACCTACTGGCCTTTAGGATAAAACCATATTTGTTGGCTATGGCATTTCAAATATCTCCAGACTTTTCTTCCCCTGCCTCAAATGCATCCAGCATCTGCACAGCCCTTCTGCTGTCTCCTGGTTGGGGTCCAAAGAGGTATCTTGGGAAAACAATGAATGAAGGCAAGCCCCTCTTCTGAATCCCTGCAGGAAAATACTTAACCATAGAGGATGTGGCTGAGCTGGTCCGGCCATCACCACTGACCCTCCGCACAGTCCAAAAATGGCTCTTGGCAGCTGGAGCCCGGAATTGCCATTCAGTGACCACCCAGGACTTTCTGACTTGCTGGCTGAGTGTCCGGTGAGAGGGAATGATTGCTTCATGGAGGACACCAATTGTCCCACCAGAGACACTTGTCACCCCAATGGGAGGGAGTTGAGAACATGTGGGTAGTAGTCAATGCATGAGGAAAAGATGACTGTGACCTCTGTTTTCTGATCTCTGACCTCCAGACAGGCAGAGCTGCTGCTTTCTGGAGCTGAGTTTCATCGTTACGTGGGGGGACCTGCAAAGACCCATGTTATAAGGTCCTTACGTCCCTACCAGCTCCCTCAGGCCTTGGCTCCTCATGTGGACTTTGGTAAACCCACTGGGATTGGTGGGGGCTGGGACAGGCAGATCCAGGGACTGGAGAAGTTTAGATATTGTAGGGGATGTGGGGTGGGGTCAGTAGTAACATGGGTATTGAAGTTTATAAGATCTCCTCAACCTGACTGCTCTCCACAGTGGGGGGACTGCACCGCTTTCCTCCCACATCATCCCTGAGGCAACGCCCTAAGCCACAAGTGGCAGGAATTGCTGGCCTGCACCTGGGAGTGACTCCATCTGTGATCCGTGAGCGATACAACCTGACAGCACAAGATGTGGGCTCTGGCACCACCAACAACAGCCAGGCCTGTGCCCAGGTGAGCTGAGCAGAGAGCCCCAGGGTCCTCACAGCCTCCCCAAGGTGTCTTCAATGCCTTACCACCCTGGAGCTCACCCTGTGACTCACCATCCCTGCTCTGACTTCTTCCACAGTTCCTGGAGCAGTTCTTCCATCAATCAGACCTGGCGAAATTCATGCGCCTCTTCGGTGGCAACTTTGCTCACCAGGCATCAGTAACCCGCATCATTGGAAAACAGGGCCGGGGCCGGGCTGGGATTGAGGCCAGTCTGGATGTGGAATACCTGATGAGTGCTGGTGCTAACATCTCCACATGGGTCTACACTAGCCCTGGTACTGCTAAGGGGACTAGCTGGTGGGGAAGTGGGATGGAGGTGGCTGTTGATCCCCGCTCAGTCAAGGGACGACCATGAACTAGAGGGGGATCTTGACAACCCCCCAATGCCTACCCTTGTGCCCACCTCTCAAATAAAATAATCCAGGCCGGCATGAGGCACAGGAGCCCTTCCTGCAGTGGCTCCTAGTGCTCAGTAACGAGTCAGCCCTGCCATATGTGCATACCGTGAGCTATGGAGATGATGAGGATTCCCTCAGCAGTGCCTACATCCAGCGGGTCAACACCGAGTTCATGAAGGCTGCCTCTCGGGGTCTCACCCTGCTCTTTGCTTCAGGTGAATACCTACCCTATACTTAGACCTCCCACCTACCCATCCGACCCAGGATCCTTCTCCCCACAGGGACCCCTCAGCCTGGTCTCTGACTCATAATCTGAGCCCAGAGCCTCAATGAGAATCACTGACATGACTCTAAATTCTGTGACTTCCTGCAATAACCAGTGATACTCAAATTTCCTCCCTGGCATCTGAACCTATATACCAAACTCTGATCAACTAATACGGGTTCTAAACTTGTCTCTTTCCCAGGTGATAGTGGAGCTGGGTGTTGGTCTGTTTCTGGAAGACACAAGTTCCGTCCTAGTTTCCCTGCCTCCAGGTAAGCACCCCAACCTACTACTTCCCTGTAATTACAAATCTTTCACCTGTGACCTTGCGATTTAAAACCTTTGCCTTGACCCCTCTGGTGTTCCTAGTATGGTTCAGCCCTCAGCTCCAATGGCTCAGGTTTACCTGCCCTCATGGCTGCACACCCCTCTCTTCTTCCTGTAGGTCCCAGGTCTCCTGAGTGGGACACAGCTCCCTATATTCCTGTTCCTCAGGCATTTTAGTAGGTGTTCTGTAGAGAAGAGTGTGCATAGCCAACTCAGGCCGTGCCTTGAGAATTCAAAACCTCTGAGTCAATCCAGTATACATGCTTCTCCACAGTGTCTGGACCTTCCAGCAGAACTCAGGCCATACTTTACCCATCCTCATACATCTTGGGGGGTCCCCTTGGGTCCACTACTACATGATTTCTGTCTTCTGTTTCAGCCCCTATGTCACCACAGTGGGAGGCACTTCCTTCCAGAATCCTTTCCTTGTCACTAATGAGGTAGTTGACTATATCAGTGGTGGTGGCTTCAGCAATGTGTTCCCACGGCCTTCATACCAGGTACCTGCATGTTGTTTGGATAGAGGGTTGGGGGATCCTCAATTCAGCAGACTGCCGAGCAGGCTACAGGCCACCAGAACTCACTTAGAAATGCCTTACAGGAAGAAGCTGTAACCCAGTTCCTGAAGTCTAGCTCCCACTTGCCACCATCCAGTTACTTCAATGCCAGTGGCCGTGCCTACCCAGATGTTGCTGCACTTTCTGATGGCTACTGGGTGGTCAGCAACAGAGTGCCCATTCCATGGGTGTCTGGAACCTCGGTGAGAATCAGCCTGACTCCAAACCCCCACTCAGGACTACCCTCCCCCTTACCCCATATGTTGAACCCAGAACCCCTGATTCCTCAGACACTTCTGATCTTTTCAAATATCCCTCTCCCAAAGTGTAATCACTCTGCAAACCAGCCTCTACTTGCATCATCACCTTACAGGCCTCTACTCCAGTGTTTGGGGGACTCCTCTCCTTGATAAATGAGCACAGAATCCTCAGTGGCCACCCCCCTCTTGGATTTCTCAACCCAAGGCTCTACCAGCAGCATGGGGCAGGACTGTTTGATGTGAGCATGGAAGGGAAGGGTGTAGATGTCATACAGGTATGGGGAGGGCTACAGTGAATTTGGGGGCTGTTTTAATGTGGTGGGATGATCACTGGGATGTGAATACATGGTGAGGTGTCGTCTATTAGAACTGGTACCAGCAGACTCAGATCTGATGCCCACTCCTCCCTAGGTGACCCGTGGCTGCCATGAGTCCTGCCTAAATGAAGAGGTGGAGGGACAAGGTTTCTGCTCTGGCCCTGGCTGGGATCCTGTGACAGGCTGGGGAACACCCAACTTCCCAGCTCTGCTGAAGACACTACTCACCCCTTGACCCTTTTTTGACAGGAAAGCTCACCTGGCCCTGACCCTGTAGCAATCTCTTATTCTGCCTCCATGGAAGCCCTGCTGAACACTTAACTATTGATTGCTGCAGACAGCTTATCTCCCTAACTCTGAAATGCTGTAGCTGAGTCCCATCCTCACCCTGCTCCATCACACTCAGGTCTCCCTATTCCTGCCTCAGGTTCCTCAACAAGATGCTATAAACAGCATCTTTTGTCTGTCCATTCCTCCATCTCCTCCTCTGTTCAACCAGAGATGTGAAATAGGGCAAGGAGGTGCAGTCAACAGACTACAAATTAACAAATACTGGTTTTAGCAGGCCCGAGACTGATGCCCACCATCTCCTACACTGGCCGTGTGCACTATTTCACTTCCTTTTTTCTCCTTAATTCACTGCTGTGAGACCTCTGTCCGCACCTCTCTTTCCTCCCCTAATGCTGAGAAACAATGGCCTACTTGCTGCTTCCAGTGCATGCTTCTCAGTCTTTGCTTTATGGTCTTTCCATCAGAGTTGCCCACTTATTTTCCTTCCTTAGCTTCCAGGGCTTAACTTCTTTGAGCAGTCCTGTCTTCTTCCTTCATAGACTTCTGCTTCCTCATAGAATGCTGCTGTTCTTCATTGCTCTATCCTTAGTCTTTTGCTCTTACCATTTTTTTTTTTCATTGTCCCCTGGAATGAATCACTAGCATCTATAGCCATGACCATCTCACTAAATCATATTTTTTTTTTTATCAAATAGTGATTGATACCTCAAATGGAAGACAGTGTGATACTCAACACTCTGTCTTTTTCCATCCCAACCCCAAACTATTTCATCTTGTTTCTTCTTGGTAAATGGTACTGTGCTTCTTTCAACCAAGCCAGAAACCTGTGTCACTTTGACTCTCATTTTCTTCATTCCTCCACATACCTTCTTCAATCAATAAGTTCTACTAACTTTACCTCCTAAGTATATCTTTTGTCCATCCCAGAGTACTTTCAATTATATTTCCTCAGAATATCTAGAACTTGCCCACTCTCTCCATCCCTACTGCTACTCCATTGGCTTTAAGTCACATTTTCTCTCCTCAAATTACAGGAAACACTGGCAAAAACAGTGTCCTTACTTCCTGCCCATCCTTAAAAACTCTTCTAGAGCAAAATACAAATCCTATGAAGCCATGTATTTGATTCATAGGAACCCTTCAAAGATAACCAGATAAAGTCCCAAAGTTATATTCATGGCTCACAAACCTTCCTTGCTATTTGTTCCTGGAGTAACAAATCATTTTTCCTCTCCTCTCCCCAAGCTCTCACTCTAGATCACAATATTCAGTCCCCTAACACCACCTCTGAAACAACTGCCTGCTCGATTTCCAGGGTTCTTTCAAGACTCAGCTGCAAAGTCACCGTCTGATTCCCCAAGGCTAGTTGATTTTGTTATGGCAGAAAACCCCTAGATTTCCTAAACCAAACCTGGCTTGACTTTGGTTCTGATACAGACTAGGAGATCCATGGCCAATTAAGTTGATCTGAGATGGTATCCTCATGTAAACGGGATATCAATACCTGCCTTCCATAATCAGGGAATAAAATTAAGTGGAGTCATGTTGACACTGCCTCGAGCCTGGAAGTAGGCAGCAGGTGTTAGTTCCCTTCCTCCCTTGCACTGAGCGCCTTGTGCCCACCTCTAGCACTGTAATTACCGAATAGTATTGAAATTGCCAATTTACTCGTTTGCCTCCCTTCCCAAGACCGTTGGTGCCTAGAAGACTAGAATCTTGTTCTACTTAACTTTGTATTCCCAAGCCCCACCTCAAGTGTTGGCAAAGAATTAATAAATGTATGTGGAATTGAAAGCCTCAAGTTTTCACTCATGATTCTGCATGTTGTTTTCTCAAACCGAAATCCCTCCTTTCCATCGACAGCAGCGCCATGTGCTGCTCTCCTCTCGCAGAGCAACTGACAAGGAGGGGGCTTTCTAACTCCATTACAGACCTTAAATAGCTGAATAAGGGAAACCACAAAGACTACAGACTGCCAGACAAGCTTTAGTCGATGAAGTCGGGCTGATGAGACCCAAAGCAGGTTCCAACTGAATGAAGTGTCCCAGACCCGCAGAAGAGTCCCAGATGCAGAATGGCTCCCCATGCCCCAGACCCGCAGAAGAGTCCTAGTGGCTCCCCATGCCGGGGAACATCGCGGGCGGGAAGGCCGCATGGCCACCGCAGGCCGGAATGCTCCGGGCTTGCTCTCCGCCCTTCAGTGGATCTCACCTACCCCGCCCGCGAGCGACGGGCGGAGGCGGGACGCGCTGGGGAGCGCGCTAACTCTGGGGGCGGGGCGAGTCGCGGGCGTGTGACGTCACCCGTGTGCGGAGCGTGAGCGGAAGCGGAAGCGGCTCTGTTCGCCGCCTCTCCCACCGGCCCGATGAGCTGCAGCGGCTCCGGCGCGGACCCCGAGGCGGCGCCAGCCTCTGCCGCCTCGGCCCCGGGCCCGGCGCCCCCGGTCTCGGCTCCCGCCGCGCTTCCCGCCAGCACCTCCGCGGAGAACAAGGCCAGCCCCGCGGGGACTGCTGGGGGGCCTGGGGCAGGAGCCGCGGCTGGGGGCACGGGACCCGTGGCGGCGCGCGCCGGGGAGCCGGCCGAGCGGCGCGGGGCGGGTGAGGGCCGGGACGGGTGAGGGTGAGGGAAGCGCCTTGGACTGAGCCAGCGGCGGGTGAGGGCAGAGGGGACAGGCTGACCTAGCTGGGGCCCCAAGCCTTCCACCTCCTTGTCTCAGTTTGCTGATTCTCCTTCAGCTCCGGTGTCAGCAGGCGGTGCGGCGCCCCCAGAGGGGGCAATGTCTAACGGGGTTTATGTGCTGCCGAGCGCGGCCAACGGAGAAGTGAAGCCTGTGGTGTCCAGCACGCCTCTCGTGGACTTCTTGATGCAGCTGGAGGATTACACGCCTACGGTGGGCTTCCCGCCTTTACAAGGCCATCTGGTCCGCTGTCAAGCCAACTTTCAGCCACACCCGCGTGCTTTCCAGCATCCTCTTGTATTTGCTCCCCTGCTAGTTCGTGTTTTGTGCCCTCTGCCCACCCAAACTGTGAACTTCCTGATAGGCAGGCCTAGCCTCCATTTCCCTCACCCTCTTACTCTCAGTCCACCAGGGCTGAAACTGACAGTTGTCTAATTGATTTCTCAGATCCCAGATGCAGTGACTGGTTACTACCTGAACCGTGCTGGTTTTGAAGCCTCAGACCCACGCATGTGAGTAAACCTAGGGCAGGTCAGAGCTTTGGGTGCTTGTCCAGTCTATTATCCTCTTACCAGTTTTGGTTTTGCTCTCTAGAATTCGGCTCATCTCCCTCGCTGCCCAGAAATTCATCTCAGATATTGCCAACGATGCCCTACAGCACTGCAAAATGAAGGGTACAGCCTCTGGCAGCTCCCGGAGCAAGAGCAAGGTGTGAAGGAAGGCTCACTGAGTCTGTAACTACCCTCCACAGCATTTGAGGCTTAACTTATCCAGAAACCCGTTTGGGAAAATGCATCCTAGGGGAGGTATAAGGCCTACTCAGGGTCACACATCTGGGATTGGAATCTGGGATTCCTGTGCTCAGCTGGTGCTCTCCCTCTTCCCTCAGGACCGCAAGTACACTCTAACCATGGAAGACTTGACCCCTGCCCTCAGCGAGTATGGCATCAATGTGAAGAAACCGCACTATTTCACCTGAGCCACCCAACCCAAATGTACTTGTCTGTCCCCATGTCCCCACACCAGGCCTGTTTTCATAATAAACTTTATTGTGACAGGCGGGGCTGATCCCTCCCATGCTGGGAGACACCGTGTGGCAAGTGACAAAGCTCTGAGCTCAGCCCCTTTTGGGGCCACAGTGGTAGGGATGGGGGTCAAGGGATGGGCCCCATAGCTGGGGTAGTACCATGACTGGAGGCAGGGGAGGCAACCAGAGGCCTGCTGCTTTGGGGAAGTGCACTCCCTCAACCATGTCTTGACACCTCTGGAGTTTAGGCAAGGACCTCCCAGTCCTACTTGTCTTGCATCTTCTCCAGGATAGGCACAATCATGTCAAACTTGGGTCGCTTGGCAGGGTCTTCATTCATGCAAATCTTCATGAGCTTACACACATGGGGGGAAATACCTGGTGGAATGGTAGGCCGGAGGCCTTCTAGTGCCACCTACAAATACAAGGAAAGATGAAGTGAGTTTCATAAGTTGAATCTATTTGTGGGCAGAAGTCTCTAGCCCACTACAGTGATTATCACCACCATAACCATTACCCCAACACAAGTATATATAATTTTGCACTCACCTTCATTCCAATCTCCATGTTGGAGAGGTCAGCAAAGGGCACCTCTCGTGTCACCAGTTCCCACAGAAGAACTGCAAAACTCCACATGTCTGCTGAGCGTCTGTTTGTATCTTCAGGCTTCTTTTGCAGAGCTGGAGAGATAGGCCTTGTCTGTTCCAGCTGCCTAGCCTGTCTCTACCCCCATATTACTGAGCTGGTCCTCTACTTCCCAACATGATGCCCTTACCCACCTTCAGGGGCCACCCAGGCAGGTGCATACATGCGCCCAGGGCATTGGAAAGAAAACTTGACGTCAGCCATGCTGATTCGGGCAGTCATGTCCTCATCAATCTGAGGAAGAGAAGATAACGTGGAAGGTGAGTTCTGTTCTAGATAAACAAAGATTTTAGGGGCCTGGATCAGGAATGAATTTTTGGCCTCACCATTACACTACGGCTGTTGAGTGCATGTCGTGGGATGAGGGGCTCTAGTGTGTGCAGAAAAGCCATGCCTCTCGCCATGTCTAAAGCAAACTTCACAGCTTGGCTCTGGTCCACGACAAAATCTAAGAGGAGACAAGGGTCAAAACAGTTTTGAAAGAGGCTCACATACCCCTCTCCCAGGCCCTCCCCAACAAGACCCACATCCCTACTCACTGGTCCCTTCATGTAGTACATTGTAGAGGGATCCATATGGCATCCAGTGTGTGATGAGCGTAGGGTGAGGAGCAGGTGGAGACTGACAGGCACCTAACACTGGGAGCACGTTTGGGTGTGAGAAAATCCTGGAAGAGGGAAAGAATGTCACTGAGACCCATCATAAAAGATCTCCCCTCTCCAAGCTATTCAAGTTCCTTGGACCAGCAGCTTTGACTTTAGGCCTTGCCCCACCTGAGCCGGGGACACTCCTCATTGAAGTCCCTGCTCTTCCTTGTACTCCAGTCTCGAACCTTCAGGACCTTCACGACAATGTCATTGCTCTGCCAGCGGCCCTTCCATAGCTAAAGGACAGTAGGGGTTAGAAGGTTTTGACTAAAACCATCACTTCCTTGCCCACTAAATGGAGGAAAAACTTGAAAACAGATACAGAACAAGTAATTTGTGGGGGCTTAAGGAGGGAAGGGCAAGAAGGGTAGTGGTCACCTCTCCAGAGTGATTCTCGTTGAGCTTCACCAGAAAGCTGAGCTGTTTGAAGTCAATGCCGGAGTGTTTGTTCAGGGTCCCATTTCCTGAGAGTGTGGGCAGGTCAGGTACCCAGCTTTGCCCTAACCCAGCCCCAGAAGCCCAGGATTATTCTCTATTACAACCCCTCCCCCCACAACAGTGACTCACGGGGCCGAGTGCGGGTGGTCCCCTTCCAGAATGTGTCCTTGTATGGAATACGGTTGAGATTCTGGCCCATCTTCTCTGCCCGTTCTGGGGAAGAAGAACAGTTTCAGCCTGAGTTGTGGTATGGAGGGAGGAGGCAGGCTAGGAGGGACAAGAGGATACAAATTGGGGTGGGGGATGGACCTCGGAGAAGTTCTCTCAGGGGTGCTTTGGCTTTGTCCACAGGCATCTCTCCGTACTTGTTACAAATACTGACAAGGGCCCCATTAGCCACCAGGTCCTGGAACGAAAAGATGGTTTTGGTGAGGGCCCCTGCAACCTCCCTGGCAGTCACAACCAACCATGAACACAGATTCAGTACTCAATCCTGTGAATGTCACGTGGTGGCACTGACAGGACTGGTTAAAGGTTCCAGACTCATTTTGCTTCCTCCACATCCCAGGACTTGGGGCCTGAATACTCACCTCTGCCACTTGATCTTGGCCCCAAAAACAGGCATAGTGCAGAGGTACATTCCCATGTTCATTCACTGCATTGATGTCGGCCTTGTACTGCAACAACTGGACCCCATGGCCAGACAAAAAGAAAAGATAGAAGGCATAGTCAGTCTCAAATGAGGTGCCCATGTCAGCATGGGAAAAGAGAATAATATGTATTCTACCTTAGATTGTGGTGCCTGTGACTGACCTCGGGGCATATATATATTTTGTGTGGTGGAGGGGTTTGTGCATACCTTCTGTACGATATCACGGTGTCCATGACTGGCTGCCAAGTGCAGGGGGGTGTCATCCCCACGGTTCATCACATTGATCCGTGCTCCCCGCATGATCAGCATCTCAACCACAGCAGAGCGGCCCTCCCGGCAGGCCCAGTGCAAAGGAGAAAAGCCATGATCGTCCCTTTGAGAAAGGGGTAATGGTCATTGATCTGGAGGTAGGATGGAGCAAAGGCTTTGAATCATGAAAAATTGGTACGTACTCTCTGAGGACTACTTTTCTAGCACTTCAATTGTCATTCATGCCAGAAACTCTCAAAAGGTCCATTTCAGACCTTTCCCTGGGCTTCACACCCATCCAATCACCTAAATATCCCAACAACTCTATAATAAGATTCATGATCTTCATCTTCCATACCTTTCCTTCCCTGGCAGGCCCTATTTCATTAGGTGGTAGCATTCTTCCTCTGGTTTTCCCTGTACCCCTTTTGCAACATCTATTGTCATTTATTTTCCACTGTTTCTTGTGAAGCTCCCTACTACAGCATTACTTGCACTGGATTGTAAAATGTGTTAAAGGTGGGCTGTCTTGCCTGTTAAAACTAAGCTTCTTCAGGGGATGGACTAAATGGGAGAAGGGTATTTTGGAGAAGGCAGGCCACAGTTCATGGAGAGGGAGCAAGCTTAATGTTTGGCTATGACTCTGAAACTAACATCTAAAAAGGAATGGAATTAAAATGTTTTGGAAGGGCTTATAATGAGAAATGCTTTTCATTACTGATGAGGTAGATAAACTACATAAAACAAAATCCTTAGAAATCCTAGACACAGAAAACAGGAAAATGAAAATAGCTGTTTTAGAACAAAACCTATCCCTGATTATTTTGTCTTTTCCCAAGGACATGTATTTTATAAAGTAAAAGTAGTTTACAAACAAAACGGGGTTGGAGCTGGGTCTGCCTGACAGCCTGGAGCCATAAAAGGAAATTCCCTCCAGTCCAGGGCTGTAGATCCAAAGGGGTGGAGCAGAAGGCGGGCCTAGGTCCCCACCAGCAGCCTCCAGATGCCTTAGTGTTGTGGTCATTTCCCGTGTGGGGGCTCTAGGCGGGGCCTGGAGCTGATCTAGAGTCTGGCTTCCCAGATGACCCCACAGCTGAAGGGTGTGTGTGTGCAGTCTTTAACTTATCATTTCCATTCCACAGCTTTCCCTCATCTGCTCACAGAAATAGCAAAAGTTTTCTCCGGATGTGGGTATCCCCGGAAGCAATTACACCCCCTGCTTGTCAGTCTTGCCTCCCAGACCTTTAATATGTGTCCTGACTTATCAGCCTGTCACAGTGTATAGCCCCAAAGCAGGCTCAAGCCTAAGGGCAAAACTGTGGGCACATGGGTTCTGCCCACTGTTAGGCTGCCTGTCACCTCATGGCCTGGACTTTTATCTCAAGTAGGCCTGCAGGGAATTAACTACCTCCTCATATCCAGCATATAGCCAGCTTGGGCTCCGGTACCCTATGTCCTCACACCAGCACCAAAACCTTCCAGTTTCACTAATGACAACTCTACCTTCTGGTAGTGAGCAATCTTCAAAGATGCCAGTCCCACTGGGCAACTCTGCCTAAGCCTGTATTCCCTAACCAACAAAATAGTTAACAGGGCTCATTCTCTGTCAGAGCACCCTTTATGAATTATATGCAAAATGAAACTAGTGACTTTGCAAATAATTATGGAGAAAGTATGAGCCTAATGGAAACCAGTGCAGCCTGGACAAAGATGACAAATGATTTTGAACTCTCAAACCTAAAAACTAAACTCTCCCAACTTAAAAAATAGTTAAAAAAAATTACTTGGATCACCAACACTAGTGCTTTTCTTTCTTTCCTATTGCAGCCAACTTTAAAGAAAAAAAAAAAGTCCATATTTATTTTCTCTTTCCTAACCTCCCATTCACTTTTCAACCTGCCAAAGTCTGCCACCTTGAGGGCACAGATTGTGTCTGATTGTGAGACTACAGCACCCAGCACAGAAGGTATTCAATATAGTTCCTTAATGGAAAGAATTCAATAGAGTCTGGTGTCTTTACTTATTAACCTTTTAAAATAGCACTCACAGAGATCATCAAATATATCCTAACTGTAAAGTCAATAGTAACTTTGAAGTACTCAGGTTTTTTGATCCTGCAGGTGCCTACACTACTATTGACCACTCCCCCTATGTTAAAACATTTATTCTCTTCTCTAACCTGTATTCATACATTTTTCTTTCAACTTCTGGTTGCTCATTTTCAGTGTGCCAGGCTTCTCATCTCCTGCCCTCTTCCACTCTTCTGAGGCACTGTCTTCCCATGCCTTCTGGTCTCATCTGCTACTATCCCCCAAATCTGTCTATCAGTAAGATCTCTCTAGTGAAATCCAAATCTGCATAACCAACAACCTACTTAACATTCTCAAGTTGCTATTATCACCATAACTTTAACATGTCCTGAATGGAATGCCTCATCCTTCAGTTTTCTCCATCTCAGCAAAAGCACCATCTATCCAAGTGCCCAAGCCAGAACCCTTGTCATCTTCGACCCTCTTCACTTTTCTTCATCCTTAAGATTTCTGGAATCTGATCCCTTCTCATTTTTCACCTGTTCCAATTCTGAGGCCAAACACTTTAAGGATGGACTAGGCAACTGCCTCCTTCCCTCCTCATCATGAAGCATCTAAGATGATACTTTACAAATGGACAATCTGATCATGTCACTACACAGCTTTAAAACCGTGCACTTAGAGTGGGAAGCATGATGTGGCTGACCCCTGCAGACCTCTCCAACCTTATCTCCAGTCCTTTTCCACTTGTACCCCCCCCACACACAGATCATCTGTCCTCCAACACAGGGAACTCCAGACAATTTCGTGGCACTCGGGTCTGTCTGGCCGCCTAACCTTTGCCCATGCAGTTCCCTGAGACTGGGAAGCTCTCTGCAGCTTCAGCTCAGCTACTGCTTCCTCTCTGGTGACTCTGTTCCCCAATAGGCTGTGCTTAGTACTCATCACACTGGGTGGCTAGGTCAGCAGCCCCCACCAGATGTGAGCACCCCACGCAGCGGAGAGAAGATCTCTAGCCTTCCTCTCACCCACCAGCCGCTTCAGCTCACCCCTGGTTGAGGTCGTTCTCCGTGTTGTCCAGCCACAACCGCACCGCAACCGCGTTGCCCTCCCGGCACTGAGTAAAAATGTCGTCCATAGCAGAGTCCCGGCGCTGAGTCCCCCGGACAGGGGGAGCTTGGGGACCGTGGGGGGGATCCAGGGAAAGGGGGTGAAGCCCCAGTTTTGTGCCCTACAGGAGAGAAGTGTTTGTGTTGAGAGCGGGGACTGGGCTTGCGTCCTCGGCTAGTGGTTGTCTGTGAAGGAGTGCAGGGCAGCGGGCTGATCCTCTAGGCGCGAGGGAAAGGCGGGTCCGGGCGGGGCAGGAGTGGTAGAATCTCCGGAGTCGACATTGGGGAGCAGGGAATGGAGACCCTTACCCGCGAACAGCTCTAGGGGAAGGGGGGCTCGGGCTCCCTACACCCTGGAAGAGGGGATGGGGGTCCTTCCCGGGGGCGGCTCCGGTTCTCGGCTCGGAACTCCGGCTGAGTACGGAGTGACGGGTTGGCAGGGCCCCAGCGGGGCAGGGGGCGCGGGTCCCCCGCACTCACCAGGACTCGGGCTGAAGGCGCCTTCTCCGGGGAACTCCCGTCCGGCCGCGCCCGCCCGGCCCCGCCCCGCCCCGGCCTCTCCGGCCGGCGCGGGCCGCTTCCCTCCCTTCCACCCCCCCACTTGGCCCTTCTAGCCCGCGAGTGTCTACACTCGATGGTTTTCTGCGCCGCGCGGCCGCTCTAGCCGCCGCTGGTTTTCGCTCGTTGGTTTCTATCGCGTCTGATCCTTCTGACTCCGGAGACGCTCTCTGCACGTGGAGAGGAGCGTGGACTCCGCGACCCTCATGTTCGAGGAACCTGAGTGGGCCGAGGCGGCCCCAGTGGCCATAGGCCTCCGGCCTGGACCCCCTCGACCTCAGCCAGCGGCTGCCTCGAAAATCACCGTGAGTGCCCCGTGACGGCAATGGGGGTTGTGTGGGGCCCAGAATCTGACCCTGGTGGACCTGTGTGTGTATTGGGAAGAGGGGGTCTTGGCACGGCCCCGGAGGTGAGTCCTGATCTGAAGATCCGAGGACTCCAAGAGAAAATGAAATAGTTAATGAGTACAAGTTGGTGAAGAGAAGAAATTTCTCAGACCGGAAAATCTTGCAGAGGCCCTGGAGCAAGAGCATGTTCTCTTGGAGTCACGTACCGAAAAGTAATCCGTGGGTTGGGGTACTGAGTAAATGAAGGATGGTGTTGAATAGATAGATGACAAGTTTTGTATGTATTGAGGTTAGAGAGAAGTCAATGAAGTATTTATAACAGTGGAATGATTTCTTTAGATTTGTATTTTGAAAAGGGTTTTTCATTCTCCTCTCTCCTCTCTCCTCTTTCTCTTTCTCTGTCTGTCTTGCGCTGGAGGTAACCAGGGCCTTGGGCATAGGAGGCAAGCATTCCATCACTGAGCTGCATATCCCCACCTTTGAAAAGGCTACTGGTTGTAGTGTGAGGTGTAGATTGGCGACAGGAAGAGTGGGGGTGACAGGGGTTGTCAATATCACTTTTCAAGGAAGGATGGGGTAACTGAGAACCTCCAAAGTAAGTGCCTAGGACCACCCAGTAGGACTTCAATCCCAAATCAGCCTACCAGACTGTAGACCTTTTCCTTTAAGCCCCAGTAGATGTGAGGACTGCTGTACTTCCTCAGGTTTTTCGTACCCTCATTCATCTTCCAACATGGAATCAACTTGCTTTTACTTCTTCCTTATCACCACAGTCATCCTCAGAATCCAGGTAACTGGCCACTCTGTAGCTTCTTCCCTTCAGTTTGTTCTCTGTAGCCAGAGACATATTTAATGCACACATGTGACCTGTCTGCCCTGTGTTCAAGAACTCTCCAAGCCTTTCATAGAAAGGGATCAGCTGGAGGCAAAAGCCTGAAATGAAGAGCTAGAACTCCTGGTTTCACTTTGGTACTGTTGCTGGTGGCATTAGCACATCCCTACCCATCATTTACACACTGAATAAAGTAGAGTAGGTGGTTTTCCTGTCCTCTAGCCTCCCAAAGGTTGAGGTGGCAACATGAAAATTCTTCTGCAACTGGTAGGCTTCACCATAAGCTGGTTAACTGGGAACAATCTGGATGCCTCTGCCAGAATCTGAACCAGGTTCCCATCTCTCTCTTATTCTCAGAGCTCACCCATTCTCCTCACTCCTTTTTCATCCCTTGTTTTCCTCCAGGGTTCCAAGCACCGCCAGCTCTTGGCCACATTACGGGCCCTGGAAGCAGCATCTCTTTCCCAACAACCCCCCAGCCTACCTGACAGTGACTCTGAGGAGGAAGAAGTAGCAAGGAAGAAGAAACGCCCCCAGAAGGCCTCCTTCGCCAGTGCCTCTGCTGAAGTAGGGGAGAAAAGGAAGAAAAAATGTCAAAAGCAGGGCACAGCTTACAGTGACTCTGAAGAGGAGGAAGTGAAAAGAAAGAAATGCCGCAAGCAAGCTCTTGGGGATTCCGCTGGAGAAGAGAAGAGAAAGAGGAAACGCCAGAAACAGGCCCCTTCACACCCAACCCAGCACCTGGACAGTGTTGACCAAACAGGTACCATTGGATATGTGTGTATGTGATGGGGGCAGGGCGCTCAGCTGATTGTACATACAACAGAGGTTACTCCACCATTAGGATTGGGGCTAGGCAATAAGTATTTTTATCCAGGCCACAATCTCTGTCTCAAGGACAAGGGTATGGCCAGGATGATTTGCCATACTTCTGCATTTAGGGGTCCTTGCTCACATAATGACTTTCCACCTCCTTCCCTGTAGATCTCAAGGCTCAGAAGAGTAATACTATAAATAACCCACCAAAGCCAAGCCCTGAGTCCACTTCCCCTAACCCACCTCATACCTTGAGCCGTAAGCAATGGCGGAACCGGCAGAAGAACAAGAGGAGACACAAGAACAAATTTCGGCCACCTCAGGCACCAGACCAGGTCCCTGCCCAGGCCCCCACAGAGGAGACTGAGATGCCTCCTGCCCCCACACCAGACAACCATGAGGCTCGGGCGGGGGCACTCCGAGCCCGCATGGCACAGCGGCTGGATGGGGCCCGATTTCGCTACCTCAACGAACAGCTGTACTCAGGGCCCAGTAGTGCTGCCCAGCGTCTCTTCCAGGAAGACCCTGAGGCTTTTCTTCTCTACCATCGAGGTTTCCAAAGTCAAATGAAGAAGTGGCCACTGCAGCCAGTAGACCGCATTGCCAAGGATCTTCGCCAGCGGTGAATGGGTGGTGGGTACTGTGAGAAGCCATGGGGGTCGTTTAAGGTCCCAGACCAGATCAGACCAGTGTGTGACCCCTCCCTTGTGTTCCCAGGCCTGCATCCCTGGTGGTGGCTGACTTTGGTTGTGGGGATTGCCGTCTGGCTTCAAGTGTCCGGAACCCTGTGCACTGCTTTGACTTGGCCTCTTTGGACCCCAGGGTCACTGTGTGTGACATGGCCCAGGTAAACCCCTCAATACATCTGGTCTGTACTCCCTTTTACCGCTTCTCCTCTCCCTTCCCATTCTGGTATCCAATCCAAGAACTTGGTGCTAAATTTCTCCTCCTGACACTATATGTTTCATTCAACATTCCCACAGGTGCCTTTGAAGGATAAGTCTGTGGATGTGGCTGTGTTTTGCCTTTCACTGATGGGAACCAACATCAGGGACTTCCTAGAAGAGGCAAATCGAGTGCTGAAACCAGGGTAGGAGCCCTCAGGACACAGGTGCATGCTTGTGTGCCTGCGTGTGTCTGTGCATTTATACAGAACTTCCTACCATTCTCAGGGGTCTCCTGAAAGTGGCTGAGGTCAGCAGCCGTTTTGAAGATGTTCGGAGCTTTCTAGGGGCCGTGACCAAGCTGGGCTTCAAGGTCATCTCCAAGGTGAGGGCCCTGAGAAGTCTATCCCTGTTTTTGTCTCAGGTGTGGCCCTTTTCAGGATAACGGTATTCAGGAAGGAGAACACAGACCCAGAAATAGATGGAGCAAAATGTCTAATTTTGCTCCCCAAAGGCACAACTCTAGGGGAAGCCCTGGACTTTCTGAGCAGTGTATAGCGGGAACATGTTTTGAAGAGTTGGGAGTAAGGATTTGGAGCTCACTGGGTCTTTTCTGCCCCTAGGACCTGACGAACAGCCACTTCTTCTTGTTTGATTTTGAAAAGACTGGGCCCCCTCGCGTAGGGCCCAAGGCTCAACTCTCAGGCCTAAAGCTTCAGCCATGTCTCTACAAGCGCAGGTGACCTCTGGACACTCCTTGAACTGGAAGCAGAGCTCAAACTCCAGGCTCAGAACTCTGAAGACTGTATCCAGCCAGGCTGTGAGCCAGGACTTGATCCTACCTTCCCTCTGCCCTAGGAACAAGATGTGCTCTGCTCTAATGAAGGCCTTTTGATTATAAGAAGTATAACACTCTTGGGCAAGCTAAAGAATAAGAAGTCTATTGTTAGGACAGGGCAGTATTTCTGGAAACCATAAATCACCTTAGTTGTCATGAAAACTAGATGGTTTGGAATTGAAGGATCTCTGGGTTTGGCTCTTCTTTCCATCTTTCAGAAGGCATACAGGCTTTTTATCTTGGCCTCTGCATTCTGCTCCCTTCTGATCTGTACTGACCAGCCTCTGATCACCAATAGCTTCTGCTCCTTTAGCTTCAGTCTGCCCTAGCCTTCCAGACAGGTCTTGGTTCATGGCAATTCCAAACCTGCCTTGCCACTCTGAAGTGGAAGTCATTTAATCTCTGAATATCATCACATTTCTCATTTGGAAAATGGTAGGATTCCTGTCTTACAGCATTGTTGTGTCAGTTAACTGAGGAAGTCCATATCCAGGGCTGGAAACATAGGAGGTGCTCAATAAACTATTTATGGCTGTTATATGTTATATGCTTTATTCTTTGAAGACCCTCCCTGAACCAGGTTGGAGGTTGATGGGAAAACAATGGATTTATTAACTGAGAGAGATTCTGGGAGGGTTCAAGATAGGCCTTTCAACAGATTCATTTCATGGGATGATTAAAGACTTAGTGGATTCTGAGCTTTTCTTGGAGGGGAGGTAGCCTAGTACTAGATCTGTGTTCAAAAACAACTAGTTGATTCCATATTGAATTAGGAAATTGGGCTGCTCATTGGCAGAACAGTCTGTCCATTATTTCTGCCTTGCAGTGGGCCCAGATCAGCATGTCCTGGAAAAGCTATAGGCAAGGAAGGCTAGTTCAGGGGGAGATGAGCTGGGAGCATAGGTCCTCGGCTTCTCCCAGAAGGCAGCTACCATGAACCTAAGTGTAAAGCTACAGTCTCTTCTACTTATTCCCAAGAACAAGACCATTCAGAGAATGCCCACTGGAAAGTCATAGGTACCAGAGCTCTGAACCAGTTGGATGCCTCTAGTAAAGGGATGGAAGTTTTAAAATGTGAGTAGGCCAGAGGACACATTTGGAAGCTGGTCTGCAAAACATCCAAAAGACACCGCATAGTGCCTTTGCATGTTTTCTTCTCTCTGCTTAGTACTCCTCTGACTAGCAAAGTTTGTTTTCTTGAGCAGCTAGTGTACCATACTCCCAAAGTAGAATTGATTCTTTGTATTTTTAAAGTACTTTGTGACTCTTTTAGCATTTAAATACTATGTTATAGTTGCTTTATGTTGCGTTCTTCTCAAGCCATATTTATCTTTGTATTTCCAGAGCTTGTCACCAGAGATACAGCCAGTGCACTTGTTTATCTATGGAAGGATAAGGAATGACAAGATCCAGAAGAATGAGACTGATAAGAATAAAAATGTTGCAAAAACCTAGGCTTGGGGCATAAGATGAGGGTACTCTGGACTAGTGAGGAAAGAACTGGGCAGACCGGAGAATTTCATTCAATAGAATTGGTGGGATGTTGAGAAAAAGGAATCAGAAGTAAGTTTCAGGTTTCTGACTTGAGCAACTAGCTGAGCTAGTGATGCCATTCCAAGTGTTAGATTTCAGGTACCTGTTAGATGTTCAGTTGAAAACGGGACAAGCCAGGGGCCAAGATGCATGCCTGTAGCTCTAGTTACTTAGGAGAATGAGGCAAGAGAATCATTTTGGCCCAGGAGTTCAAGACCAACCTGGGTGGCATAGTGAGACCTGCTTAAAAAAAAAAAAAAAAAAGGAAAGATTGGACATGATGGTGCCTGTCTATAATCACAGTACTTAGGCTGAGACAGGAGGATCCCAGGTTCAAGGACAGCCTCAGCAACTATTGAGATTCTCAGCAACCTAGCAAGATCCAGATTCAAAACAAAACAAAATGGTCTGTGGGTGTAGCTTGAGGTGGACCACCCCTGAATTCAATCTCCAGTAAAACACACCAACACACACACACACACACACACACACACACACACACACACGGAAAGAACACAAAGTATTGGATATACATGAGGTTTGTGCTAGGGATTTGGGGATCTAACCTAGAGGTAGTAATTATTTATTTTTTGTGGTACTGGGGATTGAACCCAGGAGCATTCTACTTCCAAGCTACACTCCCAGCCTTATTTTTATTCTTTTTGTTAAAAAGGGTCTCACTAAGTAGTTGAACCTAGCAGCAAACCTGCAATCCTCCTTTCTCAGTCTCCTAAGTACTGGGATTACAAGTCTGTACCACCACACCCAGCTAGAGGAAGTAATTAAAGCCATTGGAATAGATTAAATGTCCAGGGTAAGATAATGAGAAGAGAAAAATGGCTCAGAATTCTGAGGAGCATTTAATGGATTGGCAAAGGAAAATGAACCAGTTATGGTGACAGAAGATGAGATGGTTGGACCAAGGACAAAGGAGTAAAACCAGGGGAGTGGCTTTTTTTATGTGAGAGGAATGGACTTATTATCAGCTATCAAATGCTATTGAGAGGTCTATCAAATAAGAGCCAGATGTGGTACATGCCTGTAATCCTGGTACTTGGGAGGCTGAGACAGGAAGATTGCAGGTTCAAGGCCAGCCTCAGCAATTTGGCAAAACACTCTGCAACTTAGTGAGATCCTCTTTTAAAATAAAATAGAACTGGGGGTGTAGTTCAGAGGTAGAATGTCCCTGGGTTCAACCCCCAGTACCACACACACACACACACACACACACACACACACATACACACAGAGAGAAAGAGAAGTCAGATTACAGTGGGGTGAAGATTGCTGAGTAATTTGAGGGCAATATTTGAATGTATAGTGATAATATTCATGAATTCAGAGTTATACCAGTGAACCCGATGGTGTGGTTGTCCCTACATATTCAGAAATCTAGATGTAACTGTGGAAGAAATGAGTACTAAGTGATCATCCAGAGTTGATATCATGCATTTGAAATGAAAGGTCAGTAAACAGAGGAGCTTTAGGCTATAGCATGTAAGCAATAGCATGATAGCAATGTTAGATTGTAGAGTTTTGTATAACAGATAGGAGAGTTAAGGTAGGAGTGGGCTGAATGGCAGTAATTGAGCAAGTGAGCTGCGAGAATGTGGTCAGAAATCAGAATGCTTGAATTATTAATTTTGGAAGCAGTGCAGCTCCATGTGGTGGCAAAGTCTAGGATGTGATCATGGGGATGAGTACCCAAGGGAGGTCACCTGGAAATTGTTTAATGAACTGAAGGGTTGGGTATTATAGAGAGGGGTTGTCTGCATGGATTCTGAACTTTTCCAGAATGATGGTAGAAGTTGGCAGTAGAACAGGTGCCAGCTTATTGAAGGGGAGGAGAGGAACCAGAAGATCTGCAAAAGGAGGAAGCAAGCAGGATGGTGTGTATTTCAAAACAGTAAAGAGTTTACATAGCATACTAGAAAGACTTCCGTGGTGGGGGAGATGTGATGCTGGTGAGTGGAGCCAGCTGCCAGGCAGCCAACATAAAATACCCTGACAGGCCCCTCCAGCCTGTTAATTTCATGGGGCTAATTGAACAGACTATTGTGGCAACTCCGTGAGAACAGAGCTTCCTGGGATAACTAAGTGGAAGGAGATTTACAAAGTCCAAGGAAGGTATGTGAGTAGCAAAGTATCTCACTGTAGGGCACACATCACCTTTTATATAGCTCTGTATTTGTGGGGGGTTTTTCCAATTGTTACTTACATTCCTAGATCTGGATTGTTTTCTTACCATGTTTAGTGGGTAACATTTTGAGATCCTGTTTCAAAATAAAGAATAAAAAATAAGGCTGGGAGTGTAGCTCTTATAGTTTATATTCTCTTTTTGCCTATTTTGACTCTAGCCACCTGAGTAAACATCTCTCTGGATCTGATTCAGGCCCCAGGCCAGCCCCAGCTGGTGGCCCCCATCAGTCATCCTGATTCTGAAAGTGACTCTGCTGAACCTGATCTGAATCCTCCCTGCTCCATCATTAGCTTCAGGATGAACTCTGTTCAAAGTTCATGCCTGGGCTTCAATGTCTAATGTTGAGAGCTCTAACTAAAGAGAGTAATATATATCTCCTTAAGAACTAATAGCATGCCCACTGACAAGGAACAGGAGATTTGTGTGGGCAGAACACATTGAAGGAGGAACAAAGGTAGTTGAAGGTAAATGGGAATGGGAGGACATTACTGGATTGTGAAAGGCAGTGGCTCTCAAACTTTACAATACATTAGAATCACCTGGAAGGCTTATTATAATACAGACTTCTAAGCTAGGTATGGTGGTGCACGCTTGTAATCCCAATACTTGGGAGGCTGAGACAGGAAGATCGTAGGTTCGTGGCCAGCCTCAGCTACTTAATGAGGGCCTCTGCAACTTAGTTATTCAAAATAAAGAATAAAAAATAGGGCTGGGGGTGTGGCTCAGAAATAGAATGCCCCTGGGTTCAATCCCCAGTACCAAATAATAATAATAATAATGATAATAATAATAATAATAATATAATAGGCTTCTACATCTTCTCCCAGAGTTTCTGGTTCAGTAGATCAAGATAGAACCTTAGTTCTTTTCTGGTAGCTTTGATTTTCTCAGTGAAGCAGGAAGCAAATTTGTTGGTTGAGAATGAGAATGGGGAGAGAGGATTGGGGTTTTGAGGAGAGGGGAAAATAAATATCATTTCTAGGACAGCAAAAGAAAATGAATGGAAATACCTTATTAGCACTGACCCCATTAATAGCACACTTGAGGTTCACTGTCATAAGTAAAGATGGGATGAAAGGAGACTGGTACAAGATTGCTTTGCAGAACGCTTGTTTCTTCCAGTGTCCAGCTGATCTATCAGAACCAAACCCCTCCTTTGGAGGGGGGCAGGATTCTGCTCTCTTACCTCAAGCCCAGATGGGGACTCCTCTGGGACCTTTGGAAAGCATGAAGTACTTACTCATACAGCTGAAGAATGATGACCCTGGAGTCTGACTCCTGCCCTGGAAATGTACAGGGACGTAAAGGCTCACTGACTTTCAGTGGTGGGGCCAGTACTGCTGCCTTGGCATTGGTCTTCATTCCCAAAACTCCCTGGCAAGTGATGTATGAGTGTATCCTCTGTCCCCCTTGCAAGGGATAGGGAAGGGTAGTCTTGGGTCCTATCTAGTAGGGCCATTTTGAGGAGGCAAGGAGTATGCCCCTGTGGGCTGAAGAGGGAGTTGTAGAGGACCACCCAGAATAGAGCTACATCCACCAGGGTCTCTAGGGAACAGCAGGGATTCCCCTTTTAAATATCCATCAGGCCCACAGGGCCCAGGACTACCCAGTCAAACCAGACCTTTATTTCCTAACCTCTCCTCCCAATAATCAGCAACAGTTAGGTAGAGAGGAGGCATGGTGAACAGAGAACACTGGTCCACTGCCCAAAGAAGGCTCAGAGCCACTTCAAGCCACTGTAGGTGCAGATCACTTATTGTTACACAGATTTAGACATTCTAATTACTTGAGATTGTTTGTTCGTTAAACTGATTGTAGAACTATCTGTTTTGTTTTGTTTTGCAATACTGGGGATTGAACTCAGGTGCATTCTACATCCCGAGCCCTATTTTTATTCTTTATTTTGAAACAGGATCTCACTGAGTACCTCAGTAGCTGAGGCTGGCCGTGAACCTGTGATCCTCCTGTCTCAGCCTCCCAAGTACTGGGATTACAAGTATGCAGCCATCACGCCTGGCAGGACTATCTATTAACTAAGAGAGTCGTGGGCCTGCTGCAACTTTTCTCCACAGCAGGGAAAGAGTACTCCTCAACGATAAAGTTAGCAGGGGTAGTAAGAAACAAGAATAAAATTGAGTTTAGATGTCAATCTATGCCTGGTACTTGTTTAATATCCCTTTTAGAGGTCTCCAAGTAGACAATGCTAGCTTCTTCAGTTACTGGTGTGCTCCTGCATTTGTTCCTGTAATACAGTCCTAAGGGAACACAGTTCCAAAAGAAACAACATGATCTTGGCAGACACACAGCTCCACTCCAAACACACTCATTATGTAATGGCACACAGCCCTCTGCAACTTTTCACAGACAGACTAGTTATTAGAGCCTTTGATTTCCAGGTCATTCTCCTTCCCAGGTGACTTCTCTGGTCAGCCACCTTTTCTAGGACTGCTGCACTAACTGCCTTACTGATATTATTGCTTCTGTTCCCCAACGCAATTCATTGCCTATGTAGCCAAGTGAGTTTTTTAAAAATGTATATCAGATTATGTCGTTACTCTACTTAAAATCCTTTAATAGAGTCTCTTGCCCCCAAAGCAAAAGATAGACTCCTTCCCAGGCCCTGTGTGATCTTGCCAAGGCCTGGTTCTCCAACTGCATCTTAACCCACTCCTTCTCTCAGAATCCCAGCCACACAGGCGTTCTCTTCATTCCACATGCATTCTGAGTCCTTTCTCCTTTGAGGTCTTTACACAAGCTCCATCTTCCTACTACTCTTTCCTTGATCTCATTTTCATTATACAGATCCCCACACCAATATCACCTTTTTTTCTGTAAAAGAAGCTCTGCTCACTAAAATGTCCTCTTTCTGTACATGCAAGTAAACTACATTTCTTAGCTCTGCATATCTAGGAGGGACTGTGTGAGTAGTTCTCACCAACAGAAAATGAGAAGCGACATTTCAGTACCTGACAAAGGCAGCACTTTTCCGTGTTCTCCTATTCCCTCCTCTACCTACCAAGGTGACCTTGAAGCACATGTTTTGAGGGTAATAGAATCAGCATAAAAGTTTGAATATCTTAGTCACTAGAGAAAGACTGCTTGATCAAGAACATCCACATTGAACTTTGAACTGGATTGCTTGAGCTAATGAGTTTTGAGGATATAATAGTTATCATTATCCTGGATATCTTCTGTAGACATACTATCCACCTTACTCTTAACCACAGTACCCACTTTGTTTCCCTCAAGGTGATTTAAACTTTTTTTGGGGGGGGGGTAGGGTCATGGGGCTTCAACCCAGAGGCATTCTACCTCTAAGCTACACCTCCAGCCCTATTTTATTTCTTATATGGAAACAGGGTCTCACTAGGTTGCTGAGAGCCTCACAAAGTTGCTGAGGCTAGCTTTGAACCTGTGATCCTCCTGTCTCAGCCTCCCAAGTACTGGGATTACAAGCATGCACCATCGCACCTAGCTGATTTACACATGTAGTTATCTTACCAGATGCCAGTTTTTTCACTTGTCCCATGAATTTAAAAGTGAGGAGAAAAAAGCTCATATCAGGAAATTGGATATTGATTTTATCTGTCATTTTGATTATGACACACACACAAATCCCACTAAAGATTGCCTTAAGCCAGGTGTGGTGGCACACGCTTGTAATCCCAGTACTTGGGAGGCTGAGACAGGAGGATCTCAGGTTCATGGCCAGCCTCAGCTACTTAGTGAGGACCTCTGCAACTTAGTGAGACCCTGTTTCAAAATAAAGAATATAAAATAGGGTTAGGGGTGTAGCTCAGAGGTAGAATGCCCCTGGGTTCAATCCCTAGTACCACACACACAAAAAAGATTAAGATTGCCTTAAGATTAGTGGGGGTTTTTCTCATGTAACAAGGAACTGGAAGATGAGTGACTTGACTTTGGTTCAGGAGCTCAAGAATGTAAGAATTTTAGGAGTGAGGACTCTGATTCTCTTAGTCACAAGATGGATTTTTTTTTTTTTTTTTTTTGCGGTACTGAGGATAAGCAGGGACACCCTACTTATTAGATTTCTTGGGAGTCTTGCTAATTTCCATAGCCCTTGTTTTTGGCTTCACTTCAGGGGTCCTTCTGCACTGTTAGTACTCTGATGTAAATATGCTCTCTTATTCTCTATAAAATGTCTGAGAAAAATCTAAAATATTAACATTTTAAATATGTTTTCCTTCCTTATCCCTTCGCACATCTCAGCAACCTGTCAGCAACTCATGCAGTTCAAATCTGCTCTCTAGCTCAGTGGGGTGGGGAAACACAGTCTTTTTCTCTCACTCATTCTCTATATTTTCTGTCTGACCTAGGATTGGAATGGGGGAGGGCATATTAGAGGAAGAAAGATTAAACTTATATGACTAATGCACCATCAATGTGGGCATTTTAATGTTGATTCTTGCTGGGCATGGTAGTGCCCACTTATAATCCTAGTATTTGGGAGACTGAGAGAGGAGGATTGTAGGTTCAAGGACAGCCTCAGAAAATAGACTCTCATCAACCTCGTGAGACCCTGTTTCAAAATAAAAATAAAATAGGGCTGGAGGTGTAGCTTAGAGGTAGAATGCCCCTAGGTTCAATACTCAGTGCCACAATAAATAATTAAATGTTGGCTCATGTGCATGCATGTGTGTGTGTAAAGACCTCCTAAAAATTATTGCAAGAAAGACAACTCAATAGAAAAATGGGTAGGTAGCTTGAATAGGCACTTATAGAAAAGGATCTTCTTTTGAGGGGGTTTGCTGGGGATTAAACCCAAAGCCTCATGCCATGTGCTCTCCTGCTGAACTACATCTCTGGTCCTAAAGAGGATTTTCAAATAAGTGGTAGACAAATGAAAAGGTCAGTCCCATTAGAACTAGGGAAATGCAAATTAAAAACAAATGACACACTAGTACACATCTACCAGAATTTGGGGGAAACTCCACATGATGGCAAAGATATAAAGTGAATTCTCATATGGATTAAGTAAACTCTCATATACCTGGTAAAAAGAGTGAAAATTTAAAAATATGGAAATAGCTTGGCATTATCTTCTAAAGTTGAAGATACATACCCCCAAGCAATTCTATTCCTAGATATTTATATTCCCAACATAAATGTATATACATAAACAGACATTTAAGACAGGATTATAAATGCTGGGATTACAAGCATATACATAAACAGACATTTAATGCTTGTAATCCCAGCATTTGGGAGGCTGAGACCAGAGGATCTGGGTTCGAGGCCAGCCTCAACTACCTAGTGAGGCACTCCGCAACTTAGTGAGACCCTGTTTCAAAATAAAGAATAAAAAATAGGGCTGGGGGTATAGTTCAGAGGTAGAATGCCTCTGAGTTCAATTCCCAGTACCACAAAAAATAATATAAAATAAAATAAAAAATAAATAGACATTTAAAAATTTTGCCTCCTTGGGACAATATTAATTGGTCCAACATATGTATGTGGAGTCCTTGAAAGAAAGGGACAGGACAATATTTGAAGATATAAATGGCTAAAATCTCAACATTGTTGAAAAACACAGAATTGAAGATTCAAGAATCTGAATCTTAAAATAAACAATACAAAGAGAATCACACCTGAGAATATTATAATCAAATTGCTGAGAGCCAAAGATAAGAGGAAACATTGAAAATACATGTAGAGAAAGACACATGGGAAACAATATGATTAAAAGCAGACTTCTCATCCCAAACAATGGGGGACAGATGACACTAGAATGACAAAGTGCTTTAAAAAATATTTAAGTGAAAATTCTATATTCAGACACTTTAGTTTTTTGGACTCAGGTTGTAAATGAAAGGAAAAGAAAGACATTTTGAGGTAGTGGGGATAAGGGGACAAAAAATTTATTACTAACAGACCTGCATTCTATTAAAAAAAAAAAAAAAGTTCTTGGAGCTAAGGAAAAATGCCAGATGGTCACTACTTAGATCTATAAAAAAAAAAAAAAAACAAAACAAAAAACAAAAAAAAAAACACCAGAAATGGTAAATATATGGATAAATATAAAAGTATAGTTTCTTTTTTTCTTTTTCATTTTTTTTTGCGGTACTGGGGATTGAACTCAGGGGCATTCTACCTCCGAGCTACACCTCCAGCCCTATTTTTTTATTCTTTATTTTGAAACCAAGTCTCACTAAGTTGTGGAGTGCCTCACTAGGTAGCTGAGGCTGGCCGCGAATCCGGATCCTCGGTCTCAGCCTCCCGAATGCTGGGATTACAAGCGTGCGCCACCACGCCCGGCTTAGTTTCTTGTTTCTTATTTCTTTAACAGACATATGATTGTCTAAATGAAAAATGTATAACACTATGTATTGAGTTTATAATATATACTGCAATAGCTGGGGGTGGGGGGGTTGTAGTATAATTGTTGCAGTTTTAAAATTAAACTAAATCCCTAAGTGAACTGGAATGAATTAAAGCTTTATAGTATAATCCCTAAAGCAACACTAAAATATAATACAAGTGGATAATAGATGCTTTTTTAAAAAAGCAAATGAGTTAAAATGAATACTAAAATATATTTTAGTAACACTGACAAATATTCTTTCCTTTGATTAAAATTTTAGTCAAGTCAGGTATGGTGGTGCACACCTGTAATCTCAGTATTTGGGAGGCTGAGACTGGAGGATCACAGGTTTGGGGCCAGCCTCAGCAACTCAGGGAGAACCTTAGCAACCCTGGGAAACCCAGTTTTAAATAAAAACGTCTGGGAGTATAGCTCAGAGGTAGAATGGCCCTCGGTTCAATCCCCAGCACCACAACAAAACAAAACTTGAGTCAAGTTCCACGGAGTCCTTTGCTCACTAGGCCATGACCCTGGCTTGCTCTGTCCTTGTGGAATCCAGTTTGAGCAAGAATCCTGCTAAGTCATCTTAGGGAAAATCTCCTACCCTTGCTATCTGACCACCCTCCTATATCTTGTCATATTGTCCTTCTTTCCGCAATAACCTTATCAAGTCAGTTTAGCCAGAAATCCCTTTATCCTTGATGTTTCCTTTTAGTCATTTTCAGTTATGAATCCCACTTCTTGTTGGAGCCAAAACTGAGTCTGGTTTTTCTTCCCAGTGGAAGAGCCCACAGCAGTGAACCCTGTATCTATTGTCATGGCCTCTTTTTTAAAAAAGCCTGCCTTATCATTTATAATTTTTCCCAGTACCAGAGAATGAACCCAGAAGTGCTTTACCACTGAGTCCCCAGCCCATTTTATTTTTATTTTGAGTCAGGGTCTTTCTAAATTGTGAGGCTGACCTTAAACTTGGTATCCTCCTGCCTCATCCTCCAGAGTAGCTGGGAATACAGGCATGTGCTACCACACCTAGCTCCTTTTTGTTCTATTTTGAGACAAGTTCTCTCTGATTTGCCTAAACTGGTCTTGAACTTGTAGTTCTGCCTCACCTTGTAGAATAGTAGAGATTGCAGCCATGTGCCCTCACTCCTGGCTACCTTACCATCTTTAACAAGTGTTGGGTCATGTCTTTTTTAATCAACAATGCATAGGAAGGCAAGAAAGGAGAAACAGAAAAAAGAAAAGAGAGGGGATAGAAGACAAATAGAAAATTTTAGACCTAAATCCAACCAGACATTAAATTTAAAGTAACTAAGCATTCTAATTAAAAAGTGATGGAGAATTCTTAGGTGAACAAAGAATTTGACTTAATGGAAGGTGATGGGGGGGGGGACACCCTAATGAGCATGATGTACTTACAAGATCACATCAAAGTCAATCACTAAACTGACCTTGAGAAGGAGGGAGAAGGAGGGAGGGGGGTGGAAATTGGGGAAGGGTTAATGAGAAATGTGTGCATGGATGTCTTTACCTGTACTAGCTTGTACCCAACAAAGATGTGTGATTAACCCTGTTGTACCCAAGAAATGTATAAAATTCCGTGCTAAAAAAAATAAAAAAATAAAAATGAAAAAAAAAAGTGATTATGAAAGCTGGGCGTGGCAGTGCACACCTGTAATCCCAGTATTTGGGAGGCTGGAGGATCCTGGAGGATCATAGGCTCAAGGACAGCCTCAGCAAGTAGTGAGATTTCATCAACCTCATTACTTATTTTCAACCCTGTTTTTGAAAATAAAAAGGGCTGGGATGCCCTCAGAGGTAGAATGCCCCTGGATTCAATCCCCAGTACAAAAAAAAAAAAAAGAAAGAAAGAAAAAAGTGATTGTGAGACTGATTAAAAAGAGAGAGAGAGAGAGAGATCCAACTATATACTTCAAATACAAATACAAAGACTTCTGGACTAGATATACTTTTCCTTATTCCTCCTGCTAAGTTTATCTAAAGACCTTGTACGTTATATATAAAACACATACTAAAAACAAACAAACAAAACTTTGAAAAGCAGAGGGACTAAGGCAGACCAGCTAGGAACCTCAGGACCCAAAGACTGACATTGTGGTATATTCTCTGGGTTATCTTTTTTCTCATATAAATCAGGATTGGTGCTAAGAAGCCAGCAACCTAGAAATGCCAAGAGGTACAAACAACCAAGAAAAATCCCAACCAAAGCCTGCATTCTGTAGACAAAGACCAGGAGGGGGGCAACCTAGCAAAACCAAACAAACTACACACACACACACACACACACACACACACACACACACACACACACACACA
>PVLC010007915.1:51078-61112 GCA_004027655.1 Graphiurus murinus | reverse complement strand
AAAAAAAAAAAAAAAAAAAAAAAAAAAAAAAAAAAAAAAATAAAGTTGAACATTGTTCCCCTCGCTAGGTTGTGTATGTGTCTGTGTCTGTGTGTGTCTGTCTTTTGTGTTTAAGCTTCCAGTGCGGACTGCAGGATAGGGAAACTGAGGCAGCAGCTGGCCTGCTTCAATTCCCCCACATTCTGAGGTCTCCTCTGGCCCTAACCACATGCACATTACCCTATTCAGCCTTTTCCTGGCTCCCTCATTGGTATCAAAAATTTTCTTCACAGTCCTTCCTTTAGGCCAAGGAAAATGTGATGTCAGTAGGGAAAATCACAGCTAGGGCTCTGAGCTAGCAAGATGGCAGTGGGTGACCTCCAGTGGACTGAGATAGGAGTGGTTTATCAGACAGGCCCTCCTCCCGTTGCCTTAGGGAGAATGGGGAAGGAGGAGGCAAGAAAGCTGCCCATGTGGCTCTTGCTGAGACTCAACATGGTGGCCCGACCTAGTAAAGAGCAGGTGTGCAGGGTCTGGCCAAGGAGGCGGAAATGTGGAGGCTAGGACAGGCCTGACTGGTGAGTAGCTAGAGGGTGAGAAAAGGGTGCAGCCAGACTTCCTGCTTGGCCAAGTAGGTGAGTGGCAGTGCCATTTGTTGAGAAAGGGATCACCTGGCAGGACAAACTGTGGGTTCGAAGGGGGAAGAAAAACATGGTATGTTTCATCAGGTATATTAAATCTGAGTTACCTGTGGGACATCCAGCTGGGGCAATTTAGGAGGCACTTGCGTTGGGGGACAGGTCTGGAGCACAGAAACAAAGTCTGGCCCGGAAACAGTATTTTAACACACACACACACACACGTGTGTGTGTGTGTGTGTGTGTGTGTATGCACATGTGAATACCAAAACTTTCTTGGTATGCTCCCAGGGCCATTCAGCCCAGGACTTGTTGGTGGAGGGAGGAATGGGTGTCATCCTTGGAGCCAGGCATGGGGAGTTAGTTCCTGCAATTATTTTATGATGTCTCTTTAAAAATCACTATCCAGAACCATAAAGACAATGCAGATTGTGGTCTGGAGACATTGCTACTAAAACTCCAGAGTCGTGCCTCTCTGTAGACCCCATAGCAGGCCCCTACTCTTCCAACCCCCTGTGAAGGTGCTGCCCAGGCTGGAGTGTGTTGGGTAGGGGCAGGGCTTGGCAGTCAGTGGTGTGCTTGTAATTGTGTGGAGATCCGAGCCCTCCCCTTTTGGAGTGGATTGATCCCATAGTGTCTGTCTTCTCACCCTGGTCAATTTCCCATACTGTGTATTACAGGGAGGGCAGCACCGCCCTCTTGGCCGCACAGGATGTTCTCAGGCTAATGCCAAGAGCAAATAGCTCCCAGTCAGCACTTCCGCCAGCTTCAGCAGGCACAGGGCACGGCAGTGTGCGTGGGTAAAAACTATTGACATCTGCTCTTCTTGGTTACAAAACATTCCAGGGCTCTGACTCATAAAATCTTATGTGTGTGCACACATGGGTCCGCATGTGTGTGGAACACTCATGAAGTTCCCTCCCCACAAGGGTTAGCAATAATAAAGGACACTCTTGGCAGGAGGTGACAAGATGAAGGCTCCCCCACAGGATTCTGTGCTGTGCTTCTGCTTTGCCATTAGAGATCTTGACTGTCCTCCAGGCTTATACTCACTGATTCATCCAGTCACTGGCTGGGCTTTGTACTGAGAGTGGGTGAGGTGGGTCTGGGCACTGTGCCCTCGGAGACCTGCCAGCCAAGGTGCCAACACAGAACACTCATTTGTGCGGTGACATTAGAGCAGCACATGGCAACATGACCACCGACCACATCAGAGCCACTGTGCCTGACAAGTTGCCTAGGGGTTACCTGGGGAGAAGAAATGATGAGTACACGTGGCCCGGAAGGAGACAGAGTGCAGACATAGCCTGCACACCAAGGACAGCCAACATGCTGAGTTGCTTTTCACTAACAAAGGTTAGGCTTGTCCTCGCTCAGTCAGCAAGAGGCCCAACCACAGAATTAAAGTCCCATTGCAAGCCAGGTGTAGCGGCGCACACTTGTAACCCCAGTACTTGGGAGGCTGAGACAGGAGGATCACAGGTTCAAGACCAGATTCAGCAACTTAGTGAGACCCTGTTTCAAAATTAAAAATAAAAGGGGCTGAAGCTGTAGCTCAGAGATAGAATGCCCCTAGGTTCAATCCTGAGTACCACAAAAAAAGAAAATCATTAACCTATTTAGAAAAGAGCTCACTCACACTGTTCGTAAACTAATGAGGTTCTGGCATCTTCATTGTTTCATGCATAATTGAAAATATCAACCAACATTCATGTCAGAATTACATTTATTTGTCTATTGCAACCACAGGTAAAAGAATTAGGCAAAAATCAATAAAAGCATTCTGTGAGAATCAGTTGATTATATGGAATTAAAAAAATAACCTATTATTCGTGTGTGTGTGTGTGTGTGTGTGTGTGTGTGTGTGTGTGTGTTACTGGTGATTGAACCCAGGGGCATTCCGCCTCTGAGCTACACCTCCAGCCCTATTTTATTTTTATTTTGAAACAGGGTCTCGCTAGGTTGATGAGAATCTCACTACTTGCTGAGGCTGTCCTTGAACCTGTGATTCTTGTGTCTCAGCCTCTCAAGAACTAGGATTACAGGCATGGGCCACAGCACCTGGCTGATTATGTGGAATTTAAAATAAATAATATTGTGGCCAGGCATGGCCACACGTGTCTGTAATCCCAGTACTTGAGAGGCTGAGACAGGAGGATTGCAGGTTCAAGGCCAGTCTCAACAACTTAGCAAGACCCTCAGCAACTTAGACCCTGTTTCAAAACAAGAATATAAAAATTAAAAACAGTTGGAGGTATAACTTAGAGGTAGAATGCCCCTAGATTCAATCCCCAGTACCAAAAAATATATTGTACAATTTTTTTTGTATGCGTGTGGTACTGGGAATTGAACTCAGAAGCATTCTACCTCTGAGCTATATCCCAAGCCCTATTTTATTTTTTATTTTGAAAAGGTCTCACTAAGTTGTGGAGGGCATAAGTTGCTGGGGCTGGCCTCCAATATGCAATCCTCCTGTCTCAGCCTCCCAAGTACTGGGATTACACACGTGCACCACCATGCCCGGCTTATATTTTATTATTATGTATAATTTGTGTACTATACATCCTTTCTATCAGTAAAAATTGATAATTAACTTACACACACACACACACACACACACACACACACATTTTCCAAGAGAGCTGGTTGTTAAACATTTACCAACAAACTATTGGTTAAGCCCAAGGTCCAAACCTACTTTGGCACCAGCAATACAAGGTTCAAAGTTCCCAGAGGTGCTCCAATCCTGACCAAACCTGAGAGAGGACAGACACGTGAGTAGAAAACATTTATGTGTTTTTTTTAAAAAGCAAACTGATAAAAATCTTGTTTTGATATCACTAGGCTATAAACTCTATAAAAGTAGAGACTTTGCCTCTCATTCATACTGGCATCCATGGCACCTAGCTGGTACCTGGCACAGAGGAGGTGCATACTTTTTTAAAAATGGAATGAGTCAGGTGTGGTGGTATATGCCTGTAATCCCAGTACTTGGAGGCTGAGACAGGAGGATCGCAGGTTCAAGAACAGCCTTAGCAACTTGGAAAGGACCTCAGCAACTTAGTGGGACGCTGTTTCAAAATAAAAAATAACTGTAATCCCAGTACTTAGCAGGTTGAGACAGGAGGATCACAGAGTCAAGGATAGCTTCTGCAATGTAGCAAGACCCTATTTCAAAACAAAAAATAATAAGGGCTAGGGGTGTAGCTTAGAGGTAGAATGTCTTTGGGCTCAATCCTCAGTACCAAAAAAAAAAAAAAAAGAAAGAAAGAAAGAAAAGATTAAAAGGGCTTGGAATGTAGCTTGGAGATAGAATGCCCCTGAGTTCAATCTTCATTTCCACCAGAAAGAAAAAAATGGAATGAAATGGCTCTTCTAGTCAATCAACTTTGGTCTAACTTCTTCCTCACGATATGACCCAGAGATGGCCCCAACTGGAGAGCCACAGCTATCCTCCTTAGCCTAGAAATTGCCCCATCCAGAGGTCCCCTGCTTCCCCTCCATCCAGCTTTGAAAGTCCTCCAGCTCCAGCAGCTCTCAGAGGTCCTGACAGCAAGGGCCACTGCTGTACTTCCTGGTGTCTAATTGAAACCTGGCTGGCTGCCCTGAAGGTAAGGCACCTGGCTAGCTTGGTGCCTCCACCTCTTGCCCAGGGATCTGATAAAGCACTTTGGTCTAGCTGCCAACTGTACCTGTATGGACAAATTAAAAGAAATCAGGAGGTGGAGTGGGGGGAGACCAAAACAATGGGGAAGTTTAGAAAAGTACCACCAAAATGGGAAGCTATTTGGCTTGTGGAGAAAGCATAAACTGGTCTCCTTGGGCAGAAACCTATAGGCATTTCTAGTTCTATCAACCACATGAGACCTTGGACAAGTCACTTTACCTCTCTGATTCTCAATCTGCTATGTTGAAGATGATGTAAGGCAGGTAATCTAAAAGATCTTCTTGGTTTCCTCCAGCTTTGCTGGTTTGGGGCTACTGCTAACAGAAACACCTGAAGCCTGAGAGGAGTGGAAGAGAATTCAGATAGGCCACAGGAAGGGCATCACTTGAACCTTAGGGGAAGTGTGTTTCTATTATTAGTATTTGTTTTAGTACTGGGGTTTGAATCCAGCAGCATTCTACTTCAAGTTATACCCCCAGTCCTATTTTATTTTTTGTTTGGAAACAGGGTCCTGATAAGCAGAGGGCCTTGTTAAGTTGCTGAGGCTGGCCTCAAACCTGCTTTCCTCCTGTATCAGCTTCCCAAGTACTGGGATTACAGGTGTGTGCCACCACACCTGGCTGGAAAGTGTTTGTAATCATGGAATTTCTCTTTGAGAGGAAGCAAAAATGTGTGTAAGATATCCCAGCTGGTGAGGCAGGATGAAAAGGACCACTGCAGCTCCTGAAAGCCCTAAATGAATTCATTGCTAACAGTTTTACTAAAGGGCTCAAGGATGATGGTTAGGTCTTTGTATCCCATGATGCTCTTGTCTAAGTCAGAGGAATTCGGAGCTCAGCGCACTGTGGCGTTTTTATGCTCCTGTGTCCTCATGTCCTTCCAATGTCCTGCCTCAAGTGCTCCCTGCTATGTATGCATGCCCACACCTTCTTCCCATATCCCAAGACTGGCAAGCTGATCAGAAAAAATGCCCCTTAGTTTCCAGAGAGTAGGCAGGAGGTATCTTCTCTGCCTCTCCACCTCTTGCTACTTCCCAGGAGGAAGGCCACCTATGAGATCTGTGACTGTAGGAGCAGTCCCTGTCCTATATTGAGCTGCAATATAGGCTCAACTCCTAATAAGCTGTTAGCCCCAGATCTCTTGTTCTGCTTGCATTTTATCCTTTCCCTTCCCTTCCCTTCCTCTCTTCCTGGAATTGAACCCAGAGCCTCAGGCATGCTAAGTGTGTGCTTCTACAACTGAGCTACACCCCCAGCTACCTGTCCTTTGTGATGTTCCCGAGAGCCCTACACAAATGATAAGGCTGGCATTTCTCATTCCTGGTTCCACTTTGCAGGAAGGGGTGGAGCGTCCCCTATTAGTATTTCCTTCCTCCTGCTCCTTCCTTCAGAACACTTCCACTGGCCTGAACTTCAAAGAGACATTAGCACTAAATCAGTCCTTACTATGGGTCAGGCATTGAATATAATCATTTTAACACTTGAACCAAGTAGCATTAGGTCTAGGATAGGCACTCCACTGTCAAGTGAATGTGTAAATATATCTTCAGAACAACCTGAAAAGCAGCTATTATTCCTCATTCTAATAATTAGGAGTCTAAGGCTCAGGGAAGTTAAATAACCTGCCTGAGATCATAGTTAGTATGAGAAAGAAGGAGAGAAGGAGGATCCAAGTCCAGGTCTGTATGATTCTAAATCCTGGCTCTTTGAGAGTTCCCACTCTCAACCTCCCTCATCCATCCAGGTTTCTAGCCTAGCATACACAGCCCTGTGAGTCTGTGTGTGTTGCTGGGGATGGAACCCAGGTGCATTCTATCTCTGAATCTCTGAGCTATACCCCAACTCTTTAAATATATTTTCTATTTTGAAACAGGGTCTTGAGTCTCACTAAGGGTTCTTTTTTGTTGTTTTGTTTTTGCGGTACTGGGGATTGAACTCAGGGGCATTCTACCTCCAAGCTATACCCCAGTCCCATTTTTTATTCTTTATTTTGAAACAGGATCTCACTAAGTTGCAGAGGGCCTTACTAAGTAGCTGAGGCTGGCCACGAACTTGGATCCTCCAGTCTCAGCTACTTAGTAAGGCCCTCTGCAACTTAGTGAGATCCTGTTTCAAAATAAAGAATAAAATCCCAAGTACTGGGATTACAAGCGTGCACCACCACACCCTGCTCTAAGTTTTTGAGGCTGGTCTTCAACCTGTGATCCTCCCAAGTACTGGGATTATAGGTGTGCACCTTTACACCCAGCTCCTGTGACTTTTTTTCTTTTCTTTTCTTTTTTTTTTTTTTGCGGTATTGGGGATTGAACTCAGGGGCATTCTACCTCCGAGCTATACCCCCAGCCCTATTTTTTATTCTTTATTTGGAAACAGGGTCTCACTAAGTTGTGGAGTGCCTCACTAGGTAGCTGAGGCTGGCCGCGAACCCAGATCCTCTGGTCTCAGCCTCCCAAATGCTGGGATTACAAGCATGCACCACCACGCCCGGCTTCCTATGACATTTTTGTTTCTAGCTATTCCTATAGAATAACTATTCCTATAGAGATGGCTACAGCCTTCTAGTGGAGGGCAAGTATGCCAGCTGCACCATCTACATGTACTCTGTTCCACAATGGCTTGTCCTACCCTGAGGATTGCAGTTGAATAAGGAGTCTGCCCCTAGGAACATCCGTATCCTCAGCCGCCCACAGCCTCTGGTATGTCAATGGAGGAAGCACTTCCAAATGGGAAAAGGATGTCCTTTTAGGGAGGTCCTGTGCAGCCAGGAACCAGAGCTGCTACCAGGGAGAACTGGCTCCACCTTCCACTGCAATCCCTCTGTGCCTGTGGAACTTACTGACCTCTTGTGGGCAGAGCGCAAAAGCACTGTGGCTGCTCAGCCTTAGAGGGCTGAGTTGGAAGCCAGCTCTCCCTACTCTGCTTAATTTGTCTCTAATAATGCTGGAATGGGTCAATCTCTTGACCTCACTGCACTTTGGTTCCCTGCACCTGTAAATAATGGGGATAAAGACCCCTGCCCTACTTTAAAACATGAGTAAAAGCTTTGGGGTGGAATGTATGGATAAATTCAAGATGTCAAGGCCCCACGTGGGCACTCATGAAATTCTGGGTACCTGACCAGAATCATTAGATATTATACGACAGTACTAATAAAGTTTTTCCGCTCACAGCACACAGAAAATATTTGTCTAGCAAGGTGGGATAAAAAGAGGCTAAGTTAGGCACAGTGGCCCACGCCTGTAATCCCAGTACTTGGGAGGCTGAGACAGGAGGATTGTAGGTTCAAGGCCAGCTTCAGCAACTTAGTGAGACCCTGTTTGAAAATAAAAAATAAATAGGGCTGTGGGTGTAGCTCAGTAGTAGACTGCTCCTGGATTTGATCTCCAGTATCACACACAAAAAATAAAAGCTGAGACTGGGGTCATAGCTCAGTGGTACAGCATTTGCCTAGCATGTGCAAGGCCCTGGGTTTCATCCCTAGCACCAATAAAAGTAGACTGAGATTATCCCCAAATGCAGTTGGCTTCCGCCTGGAGGCTTAGGCATGACTGGGATCTCTTTTCTCTCTTTTCTCTGTGTTGGGGATGGAACCCAGGGCCTCACACATGCTAGGCAAGTGCTCTACCACTGACCTACATCCCCAGCCCAAGATTGTCATCTCTTGACTTCTCAACAGAAGAAAAAGAGCAGCAATGAGCCAGAGCCTGGGAGATCTGCCTAAAGGTAACACAGAGCCATCTGGGCATTTTGAAGTACAGCCTCCAAGGGGCAGGAAACCTGGTGAAGACACTTGAAACTCCACTGAAGGGTCGGGAAGGAAAAGTCACCAGGGAATAACAAGGCAGCTTTTCAAAGAGAGGGATGTGTACGATGGAGGCATGGGAGAATGGATTATGTTCAATGCACTGTGGGTAGTCCAGTTGTCCTAGAAAATCCAGTGCTAGATGAGAGGGGTGATGAAGCCAGACAGGCAGGAGCCAGGTGAGAGGTGCCAATTAAAGGTTTTTACTTTGGGCATGGTGGTACATGCCTGTAATCCCAGTACTTGGGAGGCTGAGCCAGGAAGATCACAGGTTTGACAACAGCCTCAGCAAGTAGTGAGATTTTCACGAACCTAGTGAGACTCTGTTTCAAAAATAAAAATAAAATTGGGTTGGGGTATAGCTCATAGGTAGAATGCCCCTGGCTTCAATCCCCAGTACCACAAAAAATAAAAATAAAGGTTTTACTTCATGCTAAAGGAACACAGAGCCATCTGGGCATTTTGAAGTACAGCCTGATGATCCAAATTACTTCAAAGAAACACTGCTCTGAGCCAGACGTGGTAGTGCACACCTGTAATCCCAGCACTTGGGAGGCTGAGTCAGGAGAATAGCAAGTTTGAGGTCAGTCTGGGCAACTTAGTGTAGCCCTCAGCAACTTAGTGAAATTCTGTTTCAAACTAAAAAAATAAAATAAAATAAATAGTGCTAGGGTTGTACTCAGAGGTAGAATGCCCTTGGGTTCAATCACCAGTACCAAAAGAAAGAAACACTGCTTTGAGCTTGGTTCAATCTCTAGTAAGAAGAAAAGAGAGGGGGGGAGCTCTGTCAGCAGAGTACAGGGCAAGGTATGGGGGGAGGGAGACTGCAGAAGAGGCATGGTTACATGAGTTCAAAGCCTAACTAGGACATTGGAGGAGGGAGTAGTCTGCAGTGCCTTAAATCAGCAGGATCACTAGGACATAGAAGTTGTTCAAAAGTAGGCGGTAAGAAGGAGGGATTGTGCTAAAGGAAATCTTGATTTTCTGGTTGGAATAACCAGGTACATGGTGGCATTCACTGAAACTAGGGGCACAGAGAGGATCCAGGTTGGGACAGCGGATGAAGTTGAGAGCCGATGTAGATATTCTGGGTTTGAGTTACCTGTGGGACACCAAGGTGAGGATGTCTAATAGTCTCTTGGATATAAATGTTTCACTAAGGAAGGGAATAGTTTAAAGTTATGTCTATATATGAAGGTTTCACTACCAATGTCACTAATATGTATGGGGAGGAAGGAGGGGAGCCAAGGTGGAAACCAGCGGGAAACACAGGAAGTGCTATGTACATATCTAAATGTATCACTTTGAATCTCACTATGTTGTATAATTCCAGTGCACCAATAAAAGTATATAACAACAGTCGGGCGTGGTGGTGCATGCTTGTAATCTCAGTATATGGGAGGCTGAGACAGGAGGATCGCTGGTTCAAAGACAGCTTCAGCTACTTAGTGAGGTCCTCCACAACTTAGTGAGACCCTGTTTCAAAATAAAGAATAAAAAATATATGGCTGGGGTGTACTCGGAGGTAGAATGCCCCTGGGTTCAATCCCCAGTCCCGAATAAAATAAAATAAAATAAAATAAAAGTATATAACAAAAGCATTCTACTCAGTAGCAGACGCCTGAGATATAGATATAAATTCAGGTGTCTTCAGCATATAGGGGGTAGCTGAAGCCATGCTCACAAACAAAGTCATGAATAAGAAGAGAGTCAAGTGTGGCAGTGTACACCTCTAATCCCAATACTTGGGAGGCTGAGACAGAAGGATCACAGGTTCAAGGCCAGCCTCAGCAACTTAATGAGGCCCTCCATAAGTTAGTGGGACCCTGTTTCAAAATAAGAAATAAAATAGGGCTGGGGATATAGCTCAGAGGTATAATGCCCTGGGTTCAATCCCCAATACCACACAGGAGGAAGAGGAGGAGGAGGAGGAGGAGGAGGAGGAGGAG
>PVLC010007915.1:0-50978 GCA_004027655.1 Graphiurus murinus | reverse complement strand
CATGTAAGACAGGACTGAAAGTGCTGGGGCGGAGCTCAGTGGTAGTGCACTTGCCTAGCATGCAGGAGGCCCTCAGTTCCATCCCAGTGCCACAAAAGCAAACAAACCAAAAAAAGAGGGCTGAAAGAAGACACACATTTCAGCAGTGGTGGAGGCAGAAGCCAGCCTGCAGTGGGCTGGGTCAAGCTTACCCTGTGAAGAGGAAGACAGAACAAACCCTAGAAGGGGACTCTGTCAAAGGAGGCACGTGGTGAAAGTATTTGTTCAAATTTACATGCTGAGGAGAAGAGATGGAGAAACTGAGGTGCAGGGAAGACAGGAGATAGATGAAAAAGTCCATGGAGGGGTGAGGGGCCCCAGGCCTGAGTGCACGGAAAAGGCCAGTGTCAGCCTGGGGCAGGAAGGATGACAGGGAGAGGAGAGGTATTGCAGGTTGTTTGCTGAGGGGCCTCTCCGAAGTCAGCATGCAGGAGGTTTATTAGAGTGTGCTTTAGGGATCTCCAGGTGTGGAAGGGAGGGAAAGGACGCAGGATTAGAGCAGAGAGACACTGAGCTGTCACATAGCTCCAGCCTATGGCAAGCTGTGAACCCAGGAGTTGGGACATAGGGACTGGAATTTTGTCCCCTGATTCAGTCACCCACTGGATGCAGGCTGCCCTAGGAAGAGAGCATACCCCTAGGGCAAAGAGGCTCTCTTCAGTGCCCAAGGAGATCTTCGGGAGGGTTGTGTGCTGTAAGCAGGTCCTTCAGTCCTCAGGGGGGCTCTGGGAAGCATCAGTGTCTGCCACCAAGAGGAAGAGGGCGCTGTTGCATTTAAGTTGAATCCCTCATCCAGCTGTTCCTGAGGTTGAGGCCTGAATTTTGCTCTGTAAAAATAGAAACAAGCCGGGCGCGATGGCGCACGCTTGTAATCCCAGCATTCGGGAGGCTGAGACCGGAGGATCCAGGTTCGTGGCCAGCCTCAGCTACCTAGTGAGGCACTCCACAACTTAGTGAGACCTGGTTTCAAAATAAAGTAAAAAATAGGGCTGGGGGTATATCTCGGAGGTAGAATGCCCCTGAGTTCAATCCCCAGTACCACAAAAAAAAAAAAAAAAAATAGAAACAAGTCTTTCTGCTGAAAATGTGGAAAAGTCCAGCTTGGGGCCTGGACAGAAGTGAAATGGCTGCTTCGGGACACTAAACAGGAGCTAACCAGGGACATACAATAGGATTGCCAAGTGACTTTGGGTCTCAGTTGAAACTAGAGAACAATTCATTTTAGCAGGCTCAAAGGTTCTCATTTCTTTCTTTCTTTTTTTTTTTTTCTTTTCTTTTTCTTTTTTGTGGTAATAGGAATTGAACCCAGGGGCATTTTACCACCACCAAGCTACATCCCCCAGCCTTTTTTTTTTTTTTTTTTTTTTTTTTTGTGGTACTGGGGATGGAACTCAGGGGCATTCTACCTCTGAGCTACAACCTCAGCCCTATTTTTCATTCTTTATTTGAAACAGGGTCTCACTAAGTTGCAGAGTGCCTCACTAGATAGCTGAGGCTGGCTGTGAACCCGGATCCTCCGGTCTCAGCCTCCCAAATGCTGGGATTACAAGCGTGCGCCACCACACCTGGCCCCTGCTTTTTTTTATATATATATTTTGATTTGAACCAGGATCTCTCTAGATTGCTGAATCTGGCTACATTGCTGAGGCTGTCCTTGAGCCCGTGATCCTCCTGTCTCAGCCTCCCAAGTACTGGGATTACAGAAGTGTACCACCACCAAACCCAGCTTCAGTTCACATTTCAAGGCCTTCCTGTCCTTGGTCACTTAGATCTGTTCTCCCTCCCTTGGATTTAGTTTGTACCAACAAATGTCCATATTATTTAGAGAAGAACATCTTATGAGACCATGTTCCTAAATTCCTCATTTTTATTTTTTGTACTGGGGAAAGAACCTAGGGCCATTCACTCTCCAAGCTAACCTCCAGTTAGTTCTATTTTATTTTTATTTTGAAACAGGACCTCACTAAGTTGCTGAGGGTCTTACTAAATTGCAGAGGCTGTCATTGAACCTGCAATTCTCCTGTCTCCATCTCCCAAGTACTGGAATTACAGGCCATGCCTGGCTAAATTCTTCATTTTTTTAGCCAAAATTATTTCCTAAACAAGACTGAAATTCAAGGATATCAGTATATAGTGATTTATTTTTGTTACTACAATACTTCCTGACGTGAATGACAACAATTATACTGATGGCAAAAAAAAATGTGTGGATATTAAGATATATAAACCAAGCCGGGCGTGGTGGCGCACGCTTGTAATCCCAGCATTCGGGAGGCTGAGATCGGAGGATCCGGGTTCGCGGCCAGCCTCAGCTACTTAGTGAGGTCCTCCGCAACTTAGTGAGACTCGGTTTCAAAATAAAGAATAAAAAGTAGGGCTGGGGGTATAGCTCGGAGGTAGAACACCCCTGCGTTCAATCCCCAGTACCGCAAAAAAAAAAAAAAAAAAAAGATATATAAGCCAATTAGAAAACTATTTCAGACTTGACAATAAAGAAAATAAACACTTGTTTATTAGCAGATGAATAAAAATTACAGGAGTCAGGATTAAGCCTAATTAGTAGACAAATACAAAGTATAGAAAATTACAAAGGCGGACTAATTCTAAAGCTATAAAGGAAAAAATACTGCTATAATGATGAAATACAAAACAGGTGACTTATTAGATACTAGAATAACAATAGCCAAATCCACTGCCTGATTAAGCGGGCTTTTAAAAATCCATACAGGAATTTTATGGATAATCATTCAAAATGTCTCACTATTCTGAGAAGAAAGAGTTCCCACAAGAGGGGGAGCATATAATGAGAACTCACTGGGCTTGAAAAGTGGGCTGGCCACCCAACTGTGCCTTACACGTGAAACCGCTTGTCATCCATGAGACTACGAGCAAGTAATGACTTTCATAATTGGCAATAACAATATGGCTCTTTTGTGTGTGTGGCACTGGGGATTAAACCAAGGGGCATTCTACCTCCAAGCTACACCCCCCAGCCCTATTTTATTTTTATTTTGAAACTGGGTTTTGCTAGGTTGATCCTGTGATCCTCTTGCTCAGCCTCCCAAGTATTGGGATTATAGGCATATGACACTCTGCCCAGCTAGCAATATGGCTCTTAAGAAAAAAAAAAAGGAACTATCCAATTGAGGAACAAAGTCAAACATTTGAGGAAGGCCTTCACCCTGTTTCCCTGCACATAACTGCAACTAAACCTGTACAAATACCCATAGCCTCTATGAGTGGATTGTTTCCGGGAAGTATAGTCTTAAAGTTCTTCCAGCCAGCCTTCTAGAAACTCTAGACACTAATTCCAGGAGCTGCAACTACTATTCCCCACCCTAGACCCCCAATCTCAGAAAATAGACATACAATTGGATCTTCAATAATGACAACCTTACACTGATCCACACAATCTACTCAGGGCTTTGTGCTTCTTATCTCATTTTTACCGCTCAAGAACTGTATAAGCCAGGAGTAGTGGTGTATGCCTGTAATCCCAATACTTTGGAGGCTGAAACAGGAGGATCTGAGGTTCGAAGCCAGCCCCAGCAATTTAGTGAGGCCCTCAGCAACTTAGTGAGACCCTGTTTCAAAATAAAAATAAAAAATAGAGCTTGGAATGTAGCTCAGAGATAAAATGCCCCTGGGTTCAATCCCTAGTTACACACACGCACACACACACAAAGAACCCTAAGCCAGGTGTGGTAACACACACTTGTAATCCTAGTACTTTGGAGGCTGAGACAAGAGGATCACAGGTTAGTGGCCAGCCTCAGCAACTTAGTGAGGCCTTTTGCAACTTAGTGAGACCCTGTTTCAAACTAAAAAATAAAATAAGGCTAGAAGTATAGCTGGGAGGTAGAATGCCCTTGAGTTCAATCCACAGTACCACAAAAAAAAGATCCCTACAAAGGAGATACTTTTCAATTTTATAGATGAGGACACTGATACACAAAGAAATTAAGAGATGTGCCTAAAATCACAGCCAGTAGGTGACAGAAGCAGGATGTAAACATAGGCAATTATCTGCTAAGACTATAAATTTCCCATGTTAGGATGCCCCTCACATGTTGAGGACTAGACTATTGATTCCAAGCCATTCTTTCTTCATGCTCCACTCCCTGAAAATTGAGTGAAATCAACAATTCCTCTCCCTGGAAAAATACTGCATCTATTCACATATACACAAGACATATTTAATGTCAAGAGATTTGGAAGCTTATTACTGAAGTCTGTGGTGCCCAGGATACAAGCCTCTGTTAATATAGATAGTGGAAAGGATTTTCAATACTACCAACACAAAAAATGATAAATGTTGGAAGTGATGGATATGTCAATTACCCTGATTGGAGCATTACACATTATATGCATGTATTGAAATGCCACACTGCATCCCATAAATATGTACAACTACTATGTGTCAATTTAAAAAAAATTAAGCTTGGTACAGTGGCATATGCCTGTAATTCCACTACTTGGGAGTCTGAGACAGGAGGAGGCTCAGTAACTGAGCAAAGCCCTCAGCAACTTAGTGAGACCCTGTTTCAAAATAATAATAAAATAGGGCTGGGGGTATAGCTCAGAGGTAGAATGTCCCTGGGTTCAATCTCCAGTACCACAAATCAATTGATTACTCAATCAATCAATCAATCGATCAAAACCATTGTCTGCCTTTCAAGAATAAAAAAGCACCTCCATGGCAGACTAGTCCACTCCATGCAGCAGCTTGACTTGGTTCCCATTTCTCTCACCATATATCTTGCTTCTTTGGGGAGAGCTCACCCCTTCTGCTTGGGGGCTACTCTCCCAGTTGACATTCACAATGCCCTGGCTTTGAAACCTGACATTTGTGACTTCACACTTTCTCCCACATACTGTGCCCATGCCATCTCCTGTACATCAGGATGAGGGTTCTACTGGGCTCTCCCAGGCCTGGCCCAGAGAAGAGAAGCTCTGAGATTGTTCACAAACAACAGGGCAGGGCTGGGGTGTTGCTCAGGGGTAGAGCATGTGCTTAGCATGCACAGGCCCTGGGGCTGATCCTCAGCACCAACCAAAAGGGGAGGAGTGGTGTATAGTGCTTCAAGGCAAAAAACAAACAACAACAACAAAAACCCAGAGATGGAGGGAAATCCATCCCCCCAAGACAGCAAATGAAAATTAGTAATGCCAAAGGGGCTCCCCAAGCACTAACACAGGTAAGAACTGAAGTCTGGTCAGGGAAAGCTACAAAGGGACACAGATGGAAACTTGTTCTGCAGACACTGCAGTTTTGGTCTTTCTAGCTGGCAATTCAGTAGATTTGAGCTGATCCAGAGTGCTCAGTAGCAAAGAACTGTGAGATTTGCATTGAGCTTGGGGTGGGCGGAGCCACGTTTGTAGTTCATTCATTCAACCATCAACAGACAGCACTTAGCATGTGTTTCCTTACCAAGCACTTATATGCCAGGCACTGGTACAAGCATGTTACAAATATTAACTCACTTAATTCTCATACCACCATAATGAGGTGGGTACTGCTGCTGTCTCCATTTCCCACACAAGAACTTCACAAGAGAGGTTAAAGGGCTTGTCTGGAGTTATACAGATAGTAAGTGGCAGAGCTGGAATTCAAAGACTCAAACTAAAGCAGTCCAGCCTGCAGTGCCCACATCCTGAACCACCGTGTCCTGCAGCTAGTGTGATCCGGGGACCCAGCTAGTTAATAGAAATGGAGTAGTAACCAGGACAGATGTGGTCTCTACCTTCAAGGTGTTTATATTCTGGAGTGGTCAACAAGCATGACTCCATCTTGTTTTGATGAGTTCCATGATATGATAAAGCTCCAGGGTGGGCTGGGGCTGGGTGGGAGAGCAGAAGCTAACAGGTTGCAGAGGCTCCTTTCTTGGGCCCAGGATTAAAGAAGCCAAACAGGAGTAGGGGAGCCATTTTTGTTGTGGGATGTGTCACTCAGTTCCCACTGGGAAGCTGTGAATGAGTCTCACATCAGAGACCCTGGGGACACAGGAAGCAGGCAAAAGTGGCCGCTCCTGCCTGGGCCGTTAGAACAGCAGAATCTACAGTCCTGTTTCCTCATTGGTTTTCATTTGGGGACTGTGAGTTCCCTGAGGGCAAGACCTGGGCCTGCATCTTTCTTCCCTTTTTTTAATGTTTTAATTAACTATTAATATAACAGTTTGCCAATAAGTATAATAAATAGTACTTATTTATGAGGTACAGTATGACAATTTGATCCATGTACTCAATGTGTACTGATAAAATCAGGGTAATTAGCATTTCTATCTCCTCAATTATTATCATGTCTATGTGCTAGGAACCTTCAAACTGTCTCCCAGGCCTATATCTTTGTCCTACATACCCTCAATGCCTAGCACAGGTTGGTACCTACTCAATAGTGTTTATTTCATTAACTCATTCAACTAATATATATTAAGCATCTACTATGTTACCAGGAACTCTACTAGGCTCTAGGATCCAGTGGTGACCAAAAAAAAATATCTGACCTTACTGAGCTTTGAGCTTATATTACAGTGGGAGTGCCAGACAATAAATGAAATCAGAAAGAAAAATATATAGAATTTTATGGGGAAACTAAAGCAAGGAAGAGGGATAGGACATATGTGGAGGTGATGGAGTTTTAGGTACAACTGTCAGCAAAGTCCTCTGAGAAAATGGCATTTTCTCAAAAGAAAAATCAAGGAGGGATACGGTCAAATAAATACCTGAGGGAAGAGTGTTCTAGGCAGAGGGAATAGCAACTACAAAGGCCTCATTGCAGAAATGTGCCTGGCATGTTTGAAGACCAGAGAGGAAACCACTATGGCTGGGAAGGAGTTTAGGGGATCACAGTAGGAGTTGAGGTCAGAATGAATGACAAGTAGAGATTGTGTCTGATGTCTGGAAGCCCTTCCAGGCCTGAATAGGACCCATGGGAGAAGGGTGAACAGAGGTCCCATGGGAATGCCTATTAATAACTCATTCACTCTAGTTCCATTCCAAAGGTGTGACTTGATCCCCCACCCCATCCCTATTCCTGTGTCTCCTAGAAGGAAAAGCAAGGGTATTCCTTGGACCTCTTTCTCCTGTTCATTGGAAAGTTAGGGCCTGCTGGCAAGAATAAGCTGAGATGGAGAATTGACTTGCAGAGCTTACACAGTGCATCCTTCCTCAAGAAAGAATTCCACTTGCCCTTGGGGATACTACAAAGACAGGATAGGCTTAGGTCACATGCTCCTTCTGGTCCTTCTGGGAGAAAAAACCCTTCAATTAGAGTCATTACACAGCAAAATTCTTTCAAAGTCCTGCTCTTCCACCTCCTTTCTCATTTCGGCCTACTACTAGAGGTAAAAAGAAGTCTTTCCTCAGTATCCATAAAGGATAGCTTCCAGGACCCACTCTGGCTTAACAAAATCTGCAAATTTTCCAGTCCCTTATATAATATGGTAGAGTATTTGCATATAATCTATACACATTTCCCTGTATATGCTAAATCATTTTTAGATTATTTATAATACCCAATATGATGTAAATGCCCAATACAAAGCTATGGAAATAGTTGTATCCTTTAGGGAACATAATGGCATCTTTTGGTGAACAAAATCTTTTTTTTTGGAAGTGCTGGAGATTGAGCCCAGGGGCATTCTATCTCTGAGCTATACCTCCAGCCTGATTTTTATTTAGAAACAAGGTCTCACTAAGTTGCAGAGGGCCTAAATTGCTGAGACTGGCCATGAATCTGTGATCTTCCTGTCTCAGCTTCCCAAGTACTGAGATTACAAGCATGCGCCACCACACCCAGCTAAACAGAATCTCTTAATTTCAATGCAGTGTGTGTATCCATTTTTTATGGTTAATTCCATTGTATTGATTAAAAGCTCTTCAATTTCTCAAAGATAATGAAAATATTTTGTTATTATTTCCTAGAAGTTTTACCTTCAATATTTAGGTCTTTGATTTACCTGGAATTTACTTTTGTGGATGATGTGAAGCCGGATCTAGTTTTCTTTCTGCTATATGGATAGATGATTGTCCTAGAAAAATTGATTTGAAAAAGTTCTTCCCCTGCTGACTAGCACTGTGTCTCTGTTGTGGATCTGGTAATCTTGTATGTGTAGGCCTGTTTCTGGACTATGTTTCTGTTTCACTAGTCAATTTGTCTATCACTGGGCTAATACCACATTGTTTTAATGGCTTTTGATGTATAAGAAGAAATTATCTAACAGAACAAGTCCTGCATGCATGTATGCCTTTATCAGCTTGTACCTAACAAAGATATATGATTACAATGCATCAATTAAAAAAATAATAAAAAAGAACAATTTTGCTCTTCAAGAGGCGTGGCTATTCTTAGGGCTTTTCATTTCTGTGTAAATTTAAATAAGATTAAGTCCCTCTATCTCCATCACCCAGTGTGCACGCGCACGCGCGCACACACACACACACACACACACACACACACCTCCTGAGATTTTTATTGAGATCTCACCGAATCTATAATTCAGTTTGTGGAGAACTGGTACTGTATATATGTATGTATTTTGTGGTACTGGGGATTGAACCCAGGAATATTCTACCTCCGAGCTACAACCCCAGCTCTATTTTAATTTTTGTTTTGTTTTGAAACAGGGTCATGCTAGGTTGCTGAGGTTGGTTTCAAACTTGCAATCCTCCTGTTTCAGCCTTCCAACTACTGGGATTACAGGTGTATGCCACCATGCCCAGCTACAATTGATTTTTAATATTGATCACATGTCCAGCTTTGGATACTCTCTAGCTCTTTCTACACAATCAACTTTTGTTTTGTTTTGTTTGGGGGGGTGGTGGTGGTACTGGGAAGTAAGCCTAGTGGCATTCTACCTCTGAGCCACACCCCCAGACCTATTTTATTTTTTATTTTGAAACAAGATCTCACTGAGTTGTGGAGGGTCTTATTAAGTTTCTGAGGCTGATCTCAAACCTGCAATAATCCTGTCTCAACCTCCCAAGTATTGAAATTACAGGCATGTACCACCACATCTGGCTACAATCAGCTTTTTGGGTATTTTTTTATTGGAGGGGAGTACAGGGGATTGAACCCAGGACCTTGCACATGTGAGACAAGCACACTATCACTGAGCTACATCCCCAGCCCTCTCTTATTTTGAGGCAGGGTCTTGCTAAATTGCCCAGGCTGGCCTTGAATTTGTGTTCCTCCTTCCTTAGCTTCCCGAGTAGCTGCAATTACAGGTGTGCCACCACACCTGGCTTACAATCATGTTTTCTACAAATAATCATGGTACTGTTTCTTCCTTTCCAAGACTTTAAACTTTTTGTTTCTTCTTCTTTTCTATTTGAACTAGGATTTCCAACACAATGGTAACAAAGGATAGCCTTGTTTCAGTTCCAATTTCAGGAGACAAACTTTGAAGTACACTTGCTGCATGATTTTTTATAATCTTTATCATAATTAGAAAATATCTATTACTTTGTTCTTATTTTCAGGTGCATCCTTATAATTAATCCCTACCATTAAACTTGAGTACTTGTTCCTAACATCCAAAATAGCCAAGTTTGAACAGTTAATTTTGTAATTTTAAATATTTAGACCTTTCATTTTTCTTATTTTATTGAGTAAGGTAGAACTTCCAGAATAACATGGAATAATAGCAATGATATCAAGCATACTAGTTTTGTCCCTGACATGAATGAAAATGCCCCTAGAATTTCATGTGGATTCTATTTAGAGCTTCTATCTAGAGTTAGGATCTTTACACTAATAATCATGAGATCAGTCTATAAATTTCCTGCTATCACTGTCAGGTTTTGGTATCAGGAATCCTATGGGGGTTGGGTACTAGGGATCTAATCCAGGGCCTTATGCATACTAAGCAAGTACTCTACCACTCAGATGCATTTCCAGCTCTTTTATTATTATTACTTTTTGGTACTGGGGATTGAAACCAGGGGCATTCTACCTCCAAGCTATACTCCTAGCCCTTTTTTATTTTTAAATTTAAAACAGGGTCTCACTAGGTTGCTGAATCTCACTACATTGCTAAGCCTCTTGTCTCAGCCTCCCAAGTATTGGGATTATAGGTGTGTGCCACTGTGTCTGACTTATCACCCAGCCCTTTTAAAAATCTTACTTTGAGAGGATGTGGTTCAATCCTGCACTGCAAAATAAATTTTATTTTGACACAGGGTCTTGCTAAGTTGCTAAGGCTGGCCTTGAATTTATGACCCTCCTTCCTCAGCCTCCTGAGTATTTGGAATTACATAGGCATGCATCACCACATTCGGCCAATTACCTAGTTTTTATATAAAGAATTCGAGAAAGTTATCTTTTTCTATTCTCTGAGATCATTTAAGAACTACCTGTTCAGTGATGCTCGGCTGGAATTCAATGCCACACTCTCACTACCCAGAGACCGCTGCTCTTATCGTCTCCTTATGTATCTGTCTGGATCTCTCCCATCTCATCTCCTTCCCTCTCCCTCTGCATACACATATGCAAATAGATAATATACTGGATGAGATCACTCTACATACTGTTCTACAAACTTTGTGTGTGTGTGTGTGTGTGTGTGTGTGTGTGTGTGTGTGTGTGTATTGCTAGAGATTGAGCCCAGGGAATTCTACATCTGAGCTACACCCCCCAGCCCTCTTTTTGTTTTGAAACAGGGTCTCACTAAGTTGCTGAGGCTGGCCTTGAACCTGTGATCCTCTTGTCTCAGCCTCCCAAATACTGGGATTACAAGTGTGTGCCACCACACTTTCAAACTTCTTTTTTCAGTCGGCAATCTCTAGCATTTTAATAAGTTTCCCTCTCATCTAATCTCCATATTTACATTCTCCCTATTGACCCTAACATGACCCTGGTAGTTGGTTTGTCCAAACCATAACACAATCCAGAACAAGGCAGTGATTGTAGCTGCTTGTTCTGCAAAGGAAAAATTCCAGTTGTATTTGTCTTAAAATGGAAATGGTTGCTTTGGGAAAGCCTAAATTTACCATCCAGGGAGCCTTCCAAGCAGAGGCTGGTCGGCTACATATGTGGGAGGAGGCATAGGAAATTCCTGCCTGCAGGCAAAGGTCAGAGTGCATGATCTTCCTGATCTTTTCCAAATTTGAGGAATGAAGATTGTGCGACTGAGTTTCTTCTCTTTTTCCCTTTTTCTTGCAGTGCTGGGCTTGGGGATGGAACCCTGGAGCCTCACGCCATACTCATGGGAGGCCAGGGCTCTAACCACTGAATTCCATTGCTATCCCAGAGTTTCTAAAAATTCTACTATTGTACCACTTCTGCACCAGATCCCATCTCCTCCTGCCTACTCATGTATATCATGCCAGTAATTCTTCTGCATTATCAGTTTTTACTTCTCTTTTGGCTTTTCCCCCATCAGAATTCAAATATGTTCTTATTTCTCCCATCTTGAACCTTTTTACTATCAATCATACTTCCCCTCTACACACAACCCTTTCTCCTTCCCTTTTACAGCAAAACTTCAACATAAAAAAAGGTTGTCAGGCTCAGAGGTAGAATGCCCCTGAGTTCAATCCCACCACTTCCAATTCTTCTTCACCCATTCTCTCTAGGACTCACTCTTGTCAAGCTTCTGCTCAAGCCGCTCTATTCAAACTGCTCTTGTCAAGGTTACCAACAATCTCCACATTGCTAATGCAATAGCATTTCCAAGTCCTCTTCGTATTGGTGGTACTTGGTAGACAAACATTTCCTCTTCCTTAAACATGGACTGCTCATTTGCCTATTTGCTCTCAGCCTATGCCTTTCCCTCCCCCCTGCTATGAATAACAGACAATGACATTCCCCAGGCTCCTTTCTCCTTTGACTTTTTGCTTGATATGCTTGGCCAATAGAAACAGCTGGAAGATCAGAGAGCAGGAGAAAAGCCAAGGTGTTCCCCTTTCTTTCTGTTTGGAACATTGTCTCCAGTAGTGGTTCCATCTCCTCTGTGGCTCCCACTGGATAGTTGCTCCCTCCACAGACCCAGTTACTGCAGACCTGGCCTTCCTGATTCGGCTGAGCAGTCCCTGGTCCTTCTAGTGTTGTCTCTCCTGCCCTAGAAGTGAAGCAGCTTCTTGCTGGTGCCAAATCTCTAGGCTAACTCACCATCTCCTCCTTAGGGTCTCAGCTCTTCCACCACCTGAACAACTACTTACTCGGGTCAAATTCTTTTTTTTTTTTTTTTTTTTTTTTGCAGTACTGGGGATTGAACTCACGGGCATTCTACCTCCGAGCTACACCCCCAGCCCTATTTTTTATTCTTTATTTTGAAACCGAGTCTCACTAAGTTGCAGAGTGCCTCACTAGGTAGCTGAGGCTGGCCGCGAACCTGGATCCTCCGGTCTCAGCCTCCCGAATGCTGGGATTATAAGCGTGCGCCACCACGCCCGGCTCGGGTCAAATTCTTTCTATTTAAAATTTTGTAGGGTTGTGGATATAGCTCAGTGGTAGAGCACTTGCCTAGCATGTGTCAGGCCCTGGGTTTGATCCCAAGCACTGTAATAAATAAATAGATAATAAAAGTAAAATTGGAATGTGGTTTTGTTTTGTTTTTTTCTTTTTTGTGGTACTAGGGATTGAACCCAGGGACAGTCTATCTCCAAGCTACAATCCCAGCCCTGTTTTTATTCTTTTATTTTAAAACAGGGTTTCACTAAGCTGCAGAGGGCCTCACTAAGTACCTGAGGCTGTTTTCAAACTTGTGATTCTCCTGTCTCAACCTCCCAAGAACTGGGGTTACAAGCATGCATCACTACACCCAGCTTGGATTTCTTTCCTTTTTTTTTCCAGGACCGGATATTGAACTCAGGGGTGTTCTACCTCCGAGCTATACCCCCAGCCCTATTTTTTATTCTTTATTCTGAAAAAGGGCCACACTAAGTTGCGGAGTACCTCACTAGGTAGCTGAGGCTGGCCATGAACCGGGATCCTCCTGTCTCAGCCTCCTAAATGCTGGAATTACAAGCATGCTCCACCACACCCGGCTTGGGATTTCTTAACTAGACATTGACAAAGAACACCTTTCTCTTACCTTTCAGTTAACAGTTGTCTTCCAATCTTAGTAGCCATTTTTATCAGTCTCCTTTGTAGACTTTTACTCTTCTCTTGACCATGAAATGATGCAGTGCCCCAGGACTCATTTCTTGGCCCTATTCCCTTTGGTATGTGTACATTACCTTTGGCAATGTCATCCTGTCTCATGGCCTTAAATAACATTTATGTATTGATGAATCCCACATTTTTTTTTTGAGGTACTGGGGATTGAACTCAGGGGCATTCTACCTCCGAGCTATACCCCCAGCCGTATATATTTTTTTTATTCTTTATTTTGAAACCAAGTCTCACTAAGTTGCGGAGTGCCTCACTAGGTAGCTGAGGCTGGCCGTGAACCTGGATCCTCCGGTCTCAGCCTCCCGAATGCTGGGATTATAAGCGTGAGCCACCACGCCTGGCCCCACATTTTTTTTTTATCTCTAGTTAGTTATACATCCCCAATTTTCCAGAATAAACATCCAACTGCCTATCTGACATCGCCACTTAGATAGTCAATAGGCGTTTCAAACACAGTATTCCAAGAAGGAGCACTCAGCCTGCCTTCAAAAGCTGTCCCTCCCCCCATAAATGACACTTCAGTTCACCCAGTGAGTCCAGCTACAAATCAAGGAACAAGTCTTGACTCCCTTCACTCCCCACATTCTATCTATTAGTCCTGAGAACAAAACCTCCAGCCGGGCATGGTGGCGCAGGCTTGTAATCCCAGCATTCAGGAGGCTGAGACCGGAGGATCCGGGTTCGCGGCCAGCTTCAGCTACCTAGTGAGGCACTCCGCAACTTAGTGAGACTCGGTTTCAAAATAAAGAATAAAAAATAGGGCTGGGGGTATAGCTCGAAGGTAAAATGCTCCGGAGTTCAATCCCCAGTACCAAAAAAAAAAAAAAAAAAAAAAAAGAACAAAACCTCCAAAACACATCTCAAGTCCATTCAATTTCCTTCTCCAAGCCTTCTCTGACCATCATTCTCATCTTTCAAACTGGATTCCCACAATAGTCTCCTACTGACCTCCCTGCTTCCATTCTGGCCTCCCAACAAGCCATCTTCCATATAGCAACCAAAATTACTTAAAAGCACAAACCAGGTTATGGTACTTCTCTGCTTAAAAGTCATCAGTAACTTCTACTTTTAAGATCTAAAGCCCTGCCAGGCATGGTGGTGGCGGCAGCGCAAGCTTATAATCCCAGTACCTGGGAGGCTGAGACAGGAGGATCACAGGTTCAAAGGCAGCCTCAGCAACTTAATGAGGTCCTCTACAACTTAGTGAGACCCTGTTTCAAAATAAAGAATAGAAAATAGGGCTGGAGGTGTAGCTCGGAGGTAAAATGCCCCTGGGTTCCATCCCCAGTACACCACACACACACACACACACACACACACACACACACACACACACACGCGCGCGCGCGCGCGCACAAATCCAAAGTCCTGAGCCCTACAAGGCCCTCTGTGGGCTAGTTTCCGCTCACTCCTCTGACCTTACTTACCTCTTACTGATCACTTTCTTGCTCACCAGAAGACACATTGGCCTTCTTCCTGTTCTTCCAATGTGCTAAGCTTATTCCTTCTATAGGTCCTCTATACTTTTTTCTGTGGTACTGGGGATTGAACCCTGGGTCATTCTACCTCTGAGCCACACCCACAGCCCTTTATATTTTTTAAAATTTAAAACAAGGCCCAAGTTGCCGAGGGCCTCACTAAACTGCTGAGGTTGACCTCAAACCTGCGATCCTCCTGTCTCAGCCTCTCAGATACTGGGATTACAAACATGCATCACAACACCTGGCTGGCCTTAGTACTTTTTTTGTTTTGTTTTGTTTTGTTTTTTGCGGTACTGGGGATTGAACTCAGGGGCATTCTACCTCTGAGCTACACCCCCAGCTCTATTTTTTATTCTTTATTTTGAAACCGGGTCTCACTAAGTTGTAGAGTGCCTCACTAGGTAGCTGAGGCTGGCCTCGAACCCGGATCCTCCGGTCTCAGCCTCCCAAATGCTGGGATGTAGCGTGCGCCACCACGCCCGGCTGGCTTTAGTACTTTCTAATGCCATCAGCTAGAATGTTTTCCTCCTGATACCTCTGTGGCTGATTCACTGAAATTATTCAGGTATTACAGAGCTTAAATAGCCCCTCCTCTGAGCCCATCCCTGGTTTTCTATCACCCCCATCACATCACACTATTTTAACTAGTATTTTTTTTGTTCACTTATTTGTCTATTAACCCTGACTTCAAAAAGTGAGCCGCTTTAGCCAATGTGGTGGCACATGCCTATAATCCCAGTGCTTGGGAGGCTGAGACAGGAGGATCACAGGCTCAAGGCCAATCTCAGCAATTTAGCAAGATCCTCAGCAACTTAGCAAGACACTGTTCAAAATAAAAAATAGAAAGGACTGGGGGTGTAGCTCAGAGGTATAACCTCCTATGTTCAATCTTCAGATGCAAAAAATAATAAAATGAAAATATAAGCTGCCTTGTTCTCCACTACATCCCCAGTTCCTAGTGCAACATCTGGCACATACCAGATACTCAAATGTATCCTAGCTTAATTGAGCAGGAAAAGGGGCTTTCCCCCCAAGACTGCAGAGATAAAACAAATGGAAGCAATACAAGCAACTATGAAAGACCCTATGTTCTTAGTGCTCTATAGAGGGAGTTTGTCCGCTGAGAGGAAGGCTGGCAGAGAGAGGGTGAAGGAAAGAGGTGAAGTTCTAAATTGTTCTGAGGAAAACAGGACAGTTGCTAACCCAAGACATATAGGATTGAGTAGCAATGGTGAAAATTCATCTGACACTGGAATAATAAATTCAGTGTCAAAGATCCTCTCATAGCCAGGCATGGTGGCGCATGCTTGTAATGCCAGTACTTGGGAGGCTGAGACAGGAGGATCGTAGGTTCGCCACCAGCCTCAGCTACTTTAGTGAGACCCTCTGCAACTTAGTGAGACCCTGTTTCAAAATAAAGAATAAAAAATAGTACTAAGGGTGTAGCTTGGAGGTAGAATGTCCCTGGGTTCAATCCCCAGTACCACATACACACACACACACACACACACACACACACACACACACAGAGAAGAAGCAAGAGCCGGGCGTGGTGGTGCACACTTGTAATCCCAGTACTTGGGAGGCTGACACTGGAGGATCCGGGCTCGTGGCCAGCCTCAGCTACTTAGTGAGGCCCTCCGCAACTTAGTGAGACCCGGTTTCAAAATAAAGAATAAAAACTAGGACCGGGGGTGTAGCTCGGAGGTAGAATGTCCCTGGGTTCCATCCCCAGTAACGCAAAAGAAAAAAAAAAAAAAAAAGAAGGCAGTTGGGCATGGTTGTACATGCCTATAATTTCAGTCCATGGGAGGCCGAGACAGGAAGATCACACACAGGTTTGAGGCCAATCTTAGCAAAATCCTTAGCAACTTAGCAAGACCCTGTTTCAAAATAAAATAGGGCTGGGGGTATAGCTCAGTGGTAGAATGCCCCTGGGTTCACTCTCCAATACTTAAAAAAAAATCGGAAATAGCAGACTGTAGGACTGATTCTAAATTTTGAGTTTGCAGGATGGATGCTATATTAAAAGGAGTTAAGATTTGACAATAGCACCCAAAAAATGAAGTATCCATGTATAATTTAAACATAATATCTACAGATGAGCTGGGCATGGTGACACACACCTGTAATCCCAGTACTTGGGAGGCTGAGATAGGAGGATCACAGGCTCAAGGACAGCCTCAGCAACTTAGAGACCCTGTTTCAAAATAAAATAGGGCTGGGGGTGGCTCGGAGGTAGAATGCCCCTGAGTTGAATCTCCAGTACTAAATATAAATACACACACACACATACACACAGAAGGAAACACTGATGAAAGACATTGGAGATCTAAACAACTGTAGGGATACATCATGTTCATAAGTCACAAGACTCATATTCATGTCAATTTTTCCCAATGTGATCTTCAGATTTGATACAATCAAAATCAAAATCTCAGAAAAAGCACTAAATATACCAATAAGTTGATTCTAAAATTTATATGGAAAGGCAAAAAATTAGAATAGCCAAAAATAATTCCTGAAAGAACAAATTTAGAAGAGACATACTACCTGATTTCAAAACTTTAACTATATAGCTAAAATAATTAAATCAAGACGGCACATACTCCCAGATACTCAGAAGGCTGAGGCAGTAAGATCTCTTGAGACCAGGAGTTCAAGGACAGCCTGGGCAAGGTAAGGAGGCCTTAGATTAAAAAAAAAAAACAATTGAGCTGGGCGTGGTGGCGCACGCTTGTAATCCCAGCATTTGGGAGGCTGAGACAGGAGGATCCGGGTTCCGGCCAGCCTCAGCTACCTAGTGAGGCATTCCACAACTTAGACCCTGTTTCAAAATAAAGAATAAAAAATAGGGCTGGGGTAGAATGTCCCTGAGTTCAATCCCCAGTACCGCAAAAAAATAAAAAAAATAAAAAATATAAAGGGGGCTAAGGGTATAGTTCAGCCACAGAATGCATGTTTTAAATGTGTGAGCCCCAGCTTTGACCCACAGCACCATAAAAAAGATAGTTTATCAGCCGGGCGTGGTAGCGCACGCTTGTAATCCCAGCATTCGGGAGGCTGAGACTGGAGGATCCGGGTTCGCGGCCAGCCTCAGCTACCTAGTGAGGCACTCCGCAACTCAGTGAGACTCTGTTTCAAAATAAAGAATAAAAAGGGGCTGGGGGTGTAGCTCGGAGGTAGAATGCCCCTGAGTTCAATCCCCAGTACCGCAAAAAAAAAAAAAAAAAAAGATAGTTTATCAATAAAAGCACACATAATGTGCAGAATAGAAAGTCTGAAAATACAGTCAAGTAGTTTTTGACAAAAGTATGAAGGAAGCAAAGTTTTCATCAAATGGTGCTGTAACTGGACATATGTATACAAAAAAATTAAAAGATGAACAACTCGCATTATATAAAAGCCACCTCAAAAGCCAGGTGTGGTGGCGCACACTTGTAATTCCACAACAGAAAAAGAAAAACACAGCCGGGCGTGTTGGCACACTCTTGGAATCCCAGTACTTGGGAGGCTGAGATAGGAGAATCGCAGGTTCATGGCTAGCCTCAGCTACTTAGTAAGGCCCTCTACAACTTAGTGAGACCCTGTTTCAAAATAAAGAATAAAAAATAGGACTGGGGGTATAGCCCGGAGGTAGAATGCCCCTGGGTCCTAGTACCACCAAAAAAAAAAAAAAGTGAAAAGCCACCTCAAAATAGATTAAAGACCTACATATAAAACTTCAAGGAAAAAAAAACTTGCATGATCTTGGATCATGAAAGGCCCTACACTATTAAAATAATGAAAAGACAAGCCACAGATCGGGAGATGTTGTAAACCATATATCTGATAAAGGACTTACATCCAAACTAAAAAGAGTTCTCAAAACTCAACAATAAAAAGCCCAGTTTAAGCCGGGCGTGGTGACGCATGCTTGTAATCCCAGCATTCGGGAGGCTGAGACCAGAGGATCCGGGTTCGAGGCCAGCCTCAGCTACCTAGTGAGGCCCTCCGCAACTTAGTGAGACTCGGTTTCAAAATAAAAGAATAAAAAATAGGGCTGGGGGTGTAGCTCGGAGGTCGAATGCCCCTGAGTTCAATCCCCAGACCCGCAAAAAAAAAAAAAAAAAAAAAAAAAGAAAAAAAAAAAAAGCCCAGTTTAAGAAATGGAAGCCAGAGCCGGGTGTGATAGTGCATGCCTGTAATCCCAGTACTTGGGAGGCTGAGACAAGAGGATTGCAGGTTCTCGGCCAGCCTCAGCTACTTAGTGAGGCTCTCTACAACTTAATGAGACCATGTTTCAAAATAAAAACTAGGACTGGGGGTGTAGCTCAGAAGTAGAATGCTTCTGGGTTCAATCCCCAGTTATGAAATAAATAGAGATGGAGGTGTAGCTGAGAGGTAGAATGCCACTGGTTTCAATCCCCAGTACTACACAAAAAAATGTAAAATAAAATAAAATAAAAAAGAGAGCCAGGTGTGGTGGCGCACGCTTGTAATCCCAGCATTCAGGAGGCTGAGACCGAAGGATCCGGGTTTGTGGCCAGCCTCAGCTACCTAGTGAGGCACTCCGCAACTTAGTGAGACTTGGTTTCAAAATAAAGAATAAAAAATAGGGCTGGGGGTATAGCTCGAAGGTAGAATGCCCCTGAGTTCAACCCCCAGTACTGCAAAAGAAAAAAAAAAGAGGAAGCCAGGGGCTGGGGATATGGCTTAGCAGTAGAGAACTTGTTTAGCTCACATAGGCTCTAGGATCAATCCTGAGCACTGCAAGAGAGAGACACAAAGATAGAGATGGGGGGGGGGGTGGTTCAAGGCCAGCCTCAGCAATTTAGTGATACCTTCAGCAAATCAGCAAGACCCTGTTTCAAAATAAAAAATAAAATAGGGCTAGGGCTATACCTCAGAGGTAGAACACCCTGGATTCAATCCCCAGCATCAAAGAAAAAAAGATAAGGGCTGAGTATTTGCCAGGTACGGTGGAACACATTTATAATCCCAGTACTTGGGAGACTGAGACAGGAGGATTGCGGGTTTGAGGCCATCCTCAGCAACTCAGCAAGAGACTCAATTTCAAAATAAAAAACAAGCTGGGTATGGTGGCACATGCTTGTAATCCCAGTACTTGGGAGGCTGAAATAGGAAGATCCCAGGTTCACAGCCAGCCTCATGAATTTAGGCCCTCTGCAACTTAGTGAGACTGTTTCAAAATAAAGGAATAAAATAGGGCTGGAGTGAAGCTCAGAGGTAGAATGTCCCTGGATTCCATCCCCAGTACCACAAAAATAAATAAATAGCCGGGTGTGGTGGCACGCACCCTTAATCCCAGTTCTTGGGAGGCTGAGACTGGAGGATCATGGGTTCATGGTCAGCCTCAGCAACTTAGTGAGGCCCTTTGCAACTTAGTGAGACCCTTTTTCTCAATAAAAAGTAAAATCGGTCTGGTGGTATAGCTCGGAGGTAGAATGCCCCTGGATTCAATCCTCAGTATCACACACACACACACACAAAAAAAAAAAAAAAAAAAGAAGGAAAGAAATACATAAACAAATAAATAATCAAATATAATAGGCAATAAGTATCCAGGTGTGGTGGCACACGTCTGTAATCCCAGTACTTGGGAGGCTAAGACAGATAGGAAGATTGCAGGTTCGAGGCCAGCCTCAACATCTTAGCAAGATTCTCAGCAACCTAGCTAGATTGTTTCAAAAACAAAAATAAAAAGGGCTAGAGGTGTATCTCTGAGATACAATGTCCCTGGGTCCAATTCCCAGTACCACACATACATAAAAAAGTGCTTGAGAGGCTGAAACTGGAGGATAGCAGGTTTGTGGCCAGCCTCAGCAACTTAGCAAGACTGTTTCAAAATAAAAAATAAAATAGGGCTGGGGGCCTATCTCTGAGGAAGAACGCCCCTGGAATCAATCCTCAGTACCACATACACACATACACACAAAAAAAAAAAAAAAAGAAGAAGGAGAAGAAGAAGAAAAAAAGAGCTGGGTGTGGTAGCACATGCCTGTGTAATCCCAGTACTTGGAAGGCTTGAGACAGGATTGTAGATTCGAGGCCAGCCTTAGCAATTTAGGAAGACCCCTCAACAACTTAGTGAGACCATTTAAAAAAAATTTAGCCAGGCGTGGTGACACACGCTTGTAATCCCAGCATTTGGGAGGCTGAGACTGGAGGATCCGGGTTCGCGGCCAGCCTCAGCTACCTAGTGAGGCATTCCGCAACTTAGTGAGACCTGGTTTCAAAATAAAGAATAAAAAACAGGGCTGGGGATGTAGCTTGGAGGTAGAATGCCTGAGTTCAATGCCCAGTACCGAAAAAAATTTTTTAAAAGAGCTGAGGGTGTAGGTCAGAGGTAGAATGCCCTTTGGAGTTCAATCCCAAGTGCCTCTCCAAAAAAACCCAAATAGGTAGTAAATATATGAAAAGATGCTCAATATCACTAACCCTTACAGAAATGCGTATCAAAAGTACAATGAAGCTGGGCGTGGTGGCGCACGCTTGTAATCCCAGCATTTGGGAGGCTGAGACCGGAGGATCTAGGTTCCTGGCCAGCCTCAGCTGCTTAGTGAGGCCCTCCACAACTTAGTGAGCCCCTGTTTCAAAATAAAGAATAAAAATTAGGGCTGGGGGTATAGCTCGGAGGTAGAATGCCCCTGGGTTCAATCCCCAGTACCACAAAAAAAAAAGTACAATGAAGCTGGGCATGGTGGAGCATGCCTGTAATCCCAGTGCTTAGAAGGCTAAGACAAGAGGACCACAGGTTTGAGGATAGCCTCAGCGATTTGGTGAGGCCCTTAGCAACCTACCAAGACCCAGTTACCCAGTTTTAAAATAAAAAGAGCTGAGTGGGGCGTGGTGGCGCACACTTGTAATCCTAGCATTCGGGAGGCTGAGACCGGAGGATCCAGGTTCACGGCCAGCCTCAGCTACGTAGTGAGACACTCCGCAACTTAGTGAGACCTGGTTTCAAAATAAATAATAAAAAATAGGGCTGGAGGTATAACTCAGAGGTAGGATGCCCCTGAGTTCAATCTCCAGTACTGCAAAAAAAATTAAAATAAAATAAAAAGAGCTGATGTGTAGCTCTGAGGTACAATGCCCTTGGGTTCATTTCCTGGTACAAAAAAAAAAAAGGACAATGAGGTACTACCTCATACCCATCAAAATGGTTACTATCTGCAGGTATTGAGGATGTGGAGAAACTGGAACCCTTGTGTGCTGTTGGTAAGACTATAAGATTCTACAACAGCTGTGGAAAACAGTATGAAATCTGAAAAAAAAAAAAAAAACCTAAAAACAGAACTACCAGTAATCCCACTTTTTGAGTACTTACCCAAAAGAATTGAAATCAGGATCTCCAGGAGATATCTGCACACCAATATTCACTGTAGCACTCTCCACAATAGCCAAGAAGTAGAACAACTCCACTGCCCATTCAAGGATGAATGGAGAAACAAAATGTGGTGTATACATACAACAGAATACTACTCGTCCTTAAAAATGAAGATTTTAGCTGGGCATGGTGGCGCACGCTTGTAATCCCAGCATTTGGGAGGCTGAAACCAGAGGCTCCAGGTTGGAGGCCAGTCTCAGCTACCTAGTGAGGCATTCTGCAACTTAGTGAGACCCTGTTTCAAAATACAGAATAAAAAATAGGGTTGGGGGTATAGCTCGGAGGTAGAATATCCCTGAGTTCAATCCCCAGTGCCGCCAAAAAAAAAAATGAAGATCTTGTTCCACTCTCCAACATGGATGAGCATTGAGGATATTATAAGTGTAATAAGCCAGCCACAAAAAGCCAAATACTGTGAGTCCACTTTTATGAGGAATCTAAAGTAGTTAAATTCACAGAAACAGAAAATAGAATGGTGGTTACCAGGAGTTGGGATAAGAAGAACCTACTGAGCTGGACGTGGTGGCGCACGCTTGTAATCCCAGCATTCAGGAGGCTGAGACTGGAGGATCCAGGTTCGAGGCCAGCCTCAGCTACCTAGTGAGGCACTCCGCAACTTAGTGAGACTCGGTTTCAAAATAAAGAATAAAAAATAGGGCTGGGGATGGAGCTCGGAGGCAGAATGCCCCTGGGTTCAATCCCCAGTACCAAAAAAAAAAAAGAATAAAAAATAGGGCTGAGGATATAGCTCGTAGGTAGAACGCCCCTGAGTTCAATCCCCAGTACCACAAAAAAAAAAAAAAAAGAAAGAAAAAGAAAAACACTATGTTCATCAGCCTCTGTCATTAGGGAAATTCAAATTAAATTCACTAGATACCACTGAGAAACTGTCACAAATAAAAGAGAAAGGAGACATAGTCCACAGTGAGAAATTTATATGGCTGAGATATGCTGGTCTTGATTTCACTGTGTGTGTGTGTGTGTGTGTGTGTGTGTGTGTGTGTGTGTGTGTATGTGTCAGTCATTGGGGACTGAACCCAGGGGCATTCTACCTCCGAGCTATACCCCCAGCCCTATTTTATTTTTATTTTGAAACAGGGTCTTGCTAGGTTGATGAGTCTCACTATTTGCTAAGGCTGTCCTTGAACCTGAAATCCTCCTGTCTCAGCCTCCCAAGTACTGGGATTGCAGGCATGGGCCACCATGCCTGGCTTATTTTATTTTTTTGAGATGGGGTCCAAGCTGGTCTCCAACTCTTGGATTCAAATGATCCTTAGGAGTGCTGGGATCACAGGCATGCACTGCCCTGTCCTGCCCTGCCCTGCCAGACAAGCTAGCTTTAAAAAAAAAGCTTTCAATTTCTCCTAAAGGATGAACTCACACTTCCAAATGTCACCAATTATTACAATGGGAATATTTTACAACATTTTAATATTGTCACCATGGATAACTTGGGGGAAAAAAGGGCATATAATTGCTTAGTGCTGATGACATAACATTTCACAATCTTATAAATGAAGCAAAATGCATAATTGGAAGTAGATGCTAAAACAGTTTAGGATTAGCAGTTAAGGACAAATATTTCAGAAAATATGTAGAAATGTCCACCGATTTGCTATAGGGAGATCTCCAGGCAAGTGCCTTTACAATGCCCTTTAGTTGCTCTCTCAAAATAAAATTACGGCCAGGTGTGGTGGCGCACCCTTGTAATCCCAGCATTTGGCAGGCTGAGACCGGAGGATCCAGGTTTTCGGCCAGCCTCAGCTACTTAGTGAGGCCCTCTGCAACTTAATGAGACCCTGTTTCAAAAAATAAAAGAATAAAAAATAGGGCTGGGGGTATAGCTCGGAGGTAGAACGTCCCGGAGTTCAATCCCCGGTACCGCAAAAAAAATAAATAAATAAAATTACGTTCTGATCTCAATAATACATACTTTTAAAATTTCATAGGGGAAGCAGTTCAGTATAATAGTTAAGAGCTCAAGTTTTAAAGTCAGATTTCTGACTTTATCACTTACTGACTATGGGATCCTAGGAAACTTCAAGTCTCTTAGCCTCAGAATACTCATTTGTAGAATGGGAATGGTAAAAGTAAAGCTTAGAGGATTACGGTATTGTTAAGAGTAAGATAACACCTATAAAGTGTTTTCCATGGCACCTGACACATAGGACGTATTCAATAAAGAGTGGCTAGTATTATTATTGCTATTACTATACATTTTTACATTAGGAGAATCATCCTTCAAATCCGAAAACAAAACAGGTTTAGAGGAAGTGAACATAGGAGAGTAGCAACAATAGGAGGCTGTGATCAGAGAATTCTGGATTTCAGGGGTGGCATACATGACATCCAGGCTGTGGACATGGGAGTTTGCAGATAACATGGAGTAAAGGCAGAGGTTATGTCTAGAGTTGAGGTTGAAAAACTGTGAGGAAGTCATGATTCATCATCCATACAATGGTTAATTCTTTCTCAGAATGAGGACAGGAAATGAGGTGGATAGGAACTCAGTTGCAAAGACCCCATTGGATGCAGGAGAATAACTGGGAAGATGGTAACATAATCCCACTCTGAGCCTTCCCAGGATCCCTGACCCTCTTTTGCCCAGGTCTTGCTACCTCACATCTACCCCTATTCCAACCAGCCTTCCCATGTATAAAGAAATCAGAAAAAAAGACAAAAGAAACTACCTTACTGTTTCCCATTGTAGATAATATAAGGTTAACATGCAACCTGACCCCAAGCCTTGTAATACAATGAAGAGATAAAAATAAGTTATCACTGAAGCAGTGTGACATAAAATAATATTTATACACACACTGTTACTCTGCAAAGAGCAATATAAAAGTTATCTTTTTTTGGTGTGGTTGGTTCTGGGGATTGAACCCAGGGGCATTCTACCTCTGAGCTATACCCCCAGCCCTATTTTATTTTTTATTTTGAAATAGGGTCTAACTATGCTGTTGAGGCTGTCCTCAAACCTGCAATCCTCCAGTCTTAGCCTCCCAAGTACTGAGATTACAGGTATGTGCTACCAGGCCTGACTTTTATCTTAATACATCCCTCCGATATACCCAGGTGGAGAAGCAATACTCCTAGCTGCCTCACTAGATGGTGGCTGTCTTGCATTACTCATTGAGAACCTAGGTTAATTCAGATCTGAGCTATTGTACTTCCTCACTGCAATCTGGCTCTTCCTTCTTTTTTTGTGGTACTGGGGATGGAACCCAGGGCCTCACACATGCCTAGCATGTGCTCCATTACTGAGTGACATCCCCAGCTGCATGCCTTTTCTTTCTTTAAACATAAAGTCTAATATGGTGTGGCTCACCTGTAGTTCCAACATTGGAAGTAAAGGGAGCTTTATGGAGATTTTGGCTTTTAGTGGAGCTCTGCTAACAGAAAGATTCAAACCATAGCCAATTCTAAGAAGCATTCTAAGTCCAGAGACAGAGTCTCTTAAAAGGATCTGACTTAGCTGGGCTTGGTGGCATACATTTTTAATCCCAGTACTTGGCAGGCTGAGACAGGAGGATCATAGGTTCTTGGCCAGCCTTAGTAACTTAGCAAGGCCACCAGCAACTTAGTGAAACTCTGTTTCAAAATAAAAAATAAAACACGGCTGGGAGTATAGCTCAAAGGTAGATGCCCCAGGTTCAATCCGTAGCACCCCCCCCAACACACACACACACACAAAGGATCTGACTTGCTGTCATTTTAAATATAATCATACTACTTTTTCTATGATACAACATAATATATTTTTCAAAAATTTTTAAATAGTTTATTAACTCTTAAGAAGGAATAAAAAGTCACTTTAGAAAGTAGAAACACTCAAGCATTCATCTATTCATAAAGTTTTTACATAGCTGAAGAAGTTGACATCAAATGGACAAAAATAGTACAGAAACCTACCTAAAGAAAGATGTAGCCGGGCATGGTGGCACATGCTTGTAATCCCAGCATTTGGAAGGCTGAGACCAGAGGATCCGGTTTCACGGCCAGCCTCAGGTACTTAGTAAGGCCCTCCAAAACTTAGTGAGACCCTGTTTCAAAATAAAGAATAAAAAATAGGGCTGGGGGTGTAGCTCGGAGGTAGAATGCCCCTGAGTTCAATCCCCAGTACTGAAAAGAAAAGAAAAATCCATGCCCTAGAAAGCAGGTCAAATGTACTCAAAGACCTCACTGAATACAGAAGATGGGAAGCAAAGTGAAGCCTTCTCCTGAGGCATGAATAGAAACCATTCCACATAATCAAGAAGTTCTTTTTCTTCCTGATCCAAATCCTTGTCTCCAGTCTAGGCTGAGAAAGGTCCCAGTCATTTGAACTGGTTGTCAATTAAGGTCCCCTTCATTTTTGCTTTCTTAGCCTCCAGTTCAGCCTGGAAAGGAAAAAAAAAAATGTGTGCCCTGATACATCACATGAAAGTCTTATTTTTCCTACCTTATTATAACTGCTCCAAACACTCTCGCATAATGCTCATTTAATATATGAACCAGCCAGGCGTGGTGGCACATGCTTGTAATTCCAGTACTTGGGAGGCTGAGACAGGAGGATTGCCGGTTTATGGCCAGCCTCAGCTACTTAGTGAGGTCCTCCACAACTTAGTAAGACCCTGTTTCCAGATAAAAAATAAAAACTAGGGCTGGGGTTGTAGCTTGGAAATAGAATGCCCCTGGGTTTAATCCCTAGTTCTGAAGAAATACACACACACACACACACACACACACACACACAAACACACACAAACACACAGAAGTGGTTCTAAAATCCTTCTGCATCTCTAGCAACTGCTTTACAAACTTTCTGATGTTAAAGCACATTCAGAAAATGGTATTTGTGCTGGGCGTGGTGGCGCACGCTTGTAATCCCAGCATTCGGGAGGCTGAGACCGGAGGATCCGGGTTCGCGGCCAGCCTCAGCTACCTAGTGAGGCACTCTGCAACTTAGTGAGACTCGGTTTCAAAATAAAGAATAAAAAATAGGGCTGGGGGTGTAGCTCTGAGGTAGAATGCCCTGAGTTCAATCCCCAGTACCGCAAACAAAATTGGTATTTGTAAACAAAATATATTTATAGGTAAATATACAAGGCAATGGCCTTGTGAGACCCTGTTTCAAAATAAAAAATAAAATTGGTCTTGGGGTATGGCTTGGAGGTGGATGATTACTACAGGGACTTCCAGAGCCTAACACACCCCAGGCGCTGCAATAATCAGTATCATGGCATACTGCTATTCTTTTTTTTTTTTTTTTTTGCGGTACTGGGGATTGAACTCAGGGGCATTCTACCTCCGAGCTACGCCCCCAGCCCTATTTTTTATTCTTTATTTGGAAACAGGGTCTCGCTAAGTTGCGGAGTTGGCGGAGTTGAGGTTGGCCGCGAACCCGGATCCTCCGGTCTCAGCCTCCCAAATGCTGGGATTACAAGCGTGTGCCACCACGCCCGGCTCTGCTATTCTATTCTTGGCAGAGCAGGAAGAACCCCATTCCAGATCAGTGCTATGAAAACTTCGTGAGCCATGAACCGTTTGTTAAGCAGTCCACGCAACGTACATACAAAAATCAAGAGTTTAGAAATGTTTATACCCATTTGAGAATATATTAAAAGAAAACAATTTAACAGTACAAATTGAGGCCAATTCATTTTTCCTGTATTTTACAAATTACAAAATTGGAATTAAAAGCACTGGTCTTTCATCTTAAAAGTTTAAGATTTCTCTAGACTACTATGGCAAGGTGAAGCAACAACCAGACGCCAGTACCTCTATTACCAAAAATCTACTATAGTCCCTAGAAGAGACTAGTACACTTTTTAATGAGGCATAAATGTAGTATGCAGTAGTAATGTCTGAGCTTAATGAAATGCTGTAAGTAAATTAGTGTGTGTGTGTGTGTGTGTGTGTGTGTGTGTGTGTGTGTGTGTTTGTAAAACCATCTGGGTGCTATGGTACATGCCTCTAATCCCAGTATTTGGGAAGTTGAGAAAGAAGGATCACAGGTTCAAGGCCAACCTCAGCAACTTAGCAAGACTCTCAGCAACCTAGTTTATGTGTTTCAAAGACAAAAATAAGGCTGTGTGTGTACCTCAGAGAATGTCCCTGGGTTCATCCCCAGTATCATCCAAAAAAAATAAAAAAGCCAGGTGTGATTGGTGCATACCTCTAATCCCAGTACTTGGAAGGCTGAGAAAGGAGGATCACAGGTTTGAGACCAGCCTCAATAAATCAGTGAGGCCTTGTTTCAAAATAAAAAATAAAATTGATCTTGGAGCTAAGAGATAGATTGCCACTGGGTTCAATCCTCAGTACCACAAGAATAAATAAATAAAATAAAATAAAAATGTTGGGCTAAGGATGTAGCTTAGTGTTTGCCTAGCATGTACGAGGCCCTGGGTTCAAACCCCAATACTGCAAAAAAATGCTGGCACCATCATATATAGATATGCATGCTCTAAGATAAGCCCCTGAATAATATAGAAAACTATCAGTGCTTTACAAAGCAATGACCATCCCCAATCCAAGTACTACCAAGTAGCACTACCATATACCACTAATTATATACAGGGAGAGCATCCAGAAGCCCTGACCTTTAACTCTTGACCTTGGAACATAAGTAACAGATTAAAACATCATCCTAGTTAGAGCTAGCTAACAAGTGTTATAACTTAGGGCCTAGATCCTACAGTCATGACTACAGAGCAAGGTATACCAACAATCACAGCCCAGGATTAGAAGCTGGCAGCCAGGTACACTAATGACCCCAGCAGGCTTCCTTAAGGGTTTCCCAGCCTGCTGAATGGCCATTCAGCACCTTCCTACCCCATGCAACTCACCAACTCTTGCAGTCGCCTCTTGCTCATGCCTTTGCGCTCCAGCTGCTTTTCAATCACTTTGGCATTCTGTGCATATGAGTCAGCAACTTCCCTCTGAAGGAAAAAAGAAGCATCCTTAAACCAGCACTCATGCCAAGGAATTACAACAAAGACCACAGTAGCAATTCATACTGCTTAAATTATGAGATCATTACTGAAATGGCAGGCCTCAGTTCCTTTTCTGCTCTTCATCCTTTCAATAATCCAGGAGTTCAGGCTTCAATCAAAATCATTTTAAAAATAACAGATCATTGCTGGGCATGGTGGTGCACACTTGTATTCCCAGTACTTCAGAGGCTGAGACAGAAGGATCACAGGTTTCTGGCCAGCCTCAGGAATCTTGTGAGGCCTTCTGCAACTTAGTGAGACCCTGTTTCCAAATAAAAAATAAAATCGAGCTGAGGGTATAACTCAGAGGTAGAATACCCCTGGATTCAATCCTCAGTACCACAAAAAATAAATAACAGATCACATCTCTCCCTAAACATCATTCTACTCAAGTTCCAGGCAGGTAATTGCTACTGCTAAGGACAGACTCACAAACCATCAGAGCTGAATGAAAAGGGACCTAAAATAATTTAGTTCAGTAGTCTCTAAATTGAAGAGGGAGCCAGCCATGGTGGTGCATGTTTGTAATCCTAGTACTTAGGAGGCTGAGCAGGAGAATCGCAGGTTCAAAGCCAACCTCAGCAACTTAGTGAGATCCTATTTCAAAATAAAAAATAAAATGGTGTTTGGGGGTATAGCTCAGAGGTAGAACCCCCCTGGGTTCAGCCTCAAGTACCAAATATTAAAAAAAAATTGAAGGACTCAGAGGATCTATTTCCCTTATTCTCATTTTGCAGATGTCCCTGAGATTCAGGGAAACAGGCACTGGCCCAGTGTCATATGGTTTGTTACTAACAGAGCAGGGTCTGAAAGCAACGTGACTAACTGTTCTGCTATGTTGAGATCCTAGCTCCAAAGTCCCATTTCTTCTCCTGGCCATATTCCAATTCCCTCATGAGCAGAAACACTCACAGCCTCAATCTCCTCTTCCTCTTCATCAATGGTAGACACTGTGACAGAGCTGAACTTGCCCATGTCTTTAGTCCTTTTGGTCATCATCACCTGGAATAGAAGAAAGAGGAGTTAGACCACATCACCCCAAAAGGATCCATGAGCCATGTGTGCACGCACACGCACATGGCTATGTGCAGAGCTGGAGGAGGTGATACTTACTTCTTTGTAACAGGGTGCCTAACTAAAGGTGCCAATGTTTTTATTTTTCTATTTTAAAATTAGCCTAATTCATTCAGTATCTAATTGTTAACACCAGAAAAAGAAGAAATTGTGAAGGAAATAAATGAGAATAAAAACCATACAATCTCTAAGCTTACTCATGTTGCAACTGTAGAAAAGAAAAAAAAGAATAAATTATAAGCCATGCATGGTGGAAAATGCCTGTAACCCCAGTACTCAGGAGGCTGAGACAGGAGGACAACAGGTTTGAGGCCAGCCTCAGAAACTTAGTGAGACCCTTAGAAACTTAGCGAGACCATGTTTTAAAATAGGGCCAGGCATATTGTTACATGTCTTTAATCCCAGTACTTGGGAGGCTGAGACAGGAGTATCACAGGTTCAAGGACAGTCTCAGCAACCTCTCAAGACTCTCAGCAACCTAGCAAGACCATTTCAAAACAAAAAATAATAAAAAGGGCTGGGTGCCCCCTGGGTTCAATCCCCAGTATATAAACAAATAAATATAAGCCAGGTGTGGTAGTACACACTTGTAATCCCAGTACTTGGGAGGATAAGACAAGAGGATCATAAGTTTGCAGCCAGCCTCAGCAACTTAGGCCCTCTGCAACTTATCAAGACCCTGTTTCAAAATAAAAAATAAGCTGGGCATGGTGGCACACACTTGTAATCCCAGTACTTGGGAGGCTGAGACAGGAGGATCGTAGGTTCACAGCCAGGCTAAGCTACTTAGTAAGGCCCTCTGCAACTTAGTGAGACTCTGTTTCAAAATAAAGAATAAAAAATAGGGCTGTGATGTGTAGCTCAGAGGTAGTATGCCCCTGGGTTCAATCCCCAATACTGCAAAAAAATAAAATAAAATAGAAGCCAGGCATGGTGATGCACGCCTATAATCATAGTACTTTGGAGACTGAGATATGAGAATCGCAGGTTCAAGACCAGCCTGAGCAACTTAGCAAGACCCCATTTCAAAATAAAAAAGGGCTGGGGGTGTAGCTCATAGGTAGAATGTCCCTGGGTTCAATCTCCAGTACCACAAAAAATAAATAAGGATAGGGGTGTAGCCCAAGAAAAAAAGAATAAACTATAGGCATTATAATTCTGTAACATCTGTTTACACACAAAAATGGTAATCTCGTAATAAAGAAAATTTAGGACTAAATCTGTACCTTTATTAAGCAGTCTGTCTCCTTCAATGATAATTACCTTCTTAGGAGGCTCTTGTTTCTGAGTATATATATTCGTTTTCCCAAAACCCTGGCCAAATTTCACTACTGCTCCATCCACGATGAAGGTCACAGGAGCATTCTTTGGCTGGGATTGGTAGAAGAGTGGTAGTCCACACCTGAAAATGGCAGAGTGAATCTCTGGGAGGCCTCTGATTCCAATCCCCAAACAGTTCTTTCCAAAGTATACTCAGACTCTGGGAACATTTTTGTTTGTGCCATAAAATAACGATTAGCTCTAACTCAGTGTTTTCCAAAACAAGTTATTAAGAATCACTTAGACTGCTTGTGAAAATTGCTGATAAGATTCTGAGGTCCCTCCCAAAACAGCCTGACTCAGCAAACATAGAGGGTAAAGCCTGGGAATTTGCCATTTGAATCAGCATCCCGAGTGATTCTTAGAATTAGACAAGTTTGGGAAATGTTGGCTCCGGCTACTGATTGTTTTGCAGTCAAAACTGCTACCATTCAGCCTAAGCATCTGGGTAGCTGGTTTGGGCATTCTACTTTTTCTGTTTTATTTTTGCAGTGTTAGGAAGAACTCTAAAAGCTTCACCACAGAGGTTGGCAAAGCACCCCTGTAATAGCCACTTTTTCTGTGTGTCCATAATTATACCTTTTGAGCTAAACAAGGTAGTCATATAAGATAAGATAAAACTAATTTCATAGCCAGGTGTGGTGACGCATGCTTATGATCCTAGTATTTGGGGGGCTGAGACAGGAGGATTGCAGGTTCTCAGCCAGCCTTAGCAACTTAGTGAGGCCCTCCACAACTTAGTGAGACCCTGTTTCAAAATAAAGAATAAAAAATGGGACTGGGCATGTAGCTTGGAGGTAGAATGCCCCTGGGTTCAATCTCTAGTAACGCAAAAAAAAAAAAAAAAAAAAAAAAATCCTGTATCCCTAGAAGCATATATACCTTCTTATCTAGTTTCCTCTGCTTTAATTCTTTTAATCTGAATCTTGTGAGAGCCAAAATACCACAAGGGTAACAGCAATACTGAACTTATTATAGTTTCATACTCTCACTATTAGCCGGGTGTGGTGGAGCACTCTTGTAATCCCAGTACTTGGGAGGCTGGGACCAGAGGATCCGGGTTCACAGCCAGCCTCAGCTACTTAGTGAGGCCCTGTTTCAAAATACAGAATAAAAAAAAACTGGGCTGGGGTGTAGCTCAGAGGTAGAATACCCCTGGGTTCAATCCCCAGTACCACAAAAAAAAAAAAAAAAAGTCTCACTATTAAACCGGTATGGTGGCATGCATCTGTAATCCCAGTACTTAGGAGGCTGAGACAGGAGGATTGCAGGTTAAAGGACAGCTCAGCAATTTATAGCAAGGCTCTCTGCAACTTAGTGAGACCATGTTTCAAAATAAAAATAGGGCTGAGGGTATAGTTCAGAGGTAAAATACCCCTGGTTCAATCCCCAGTACTAATAGCCTAAAGCTGGAAATAAACATCTTTTTTGCTTTAAATAACATTGTGGGTGTACTGGGGATTGAACCCATGGTCATTCTACCTCTGAGCTACATCCTCAGCCACATATGTGTGTGTGTGTGTGTGTGTGTGTGTGTGTGTGTGTGTATTTTTTTTAATCAGGGTCTTGCTAAGTTGTTAATATTGGCCTTGAACCTGAGATCCTCCTGTCTCAGCTTCCCAAGTACTGGGATTACAAATGTTTGTCACCATGCCCATCTTAAATCATATCCTTTAAACTAAGATTCTTAGGTCTGTGGTCCTATAATAGGCTTTATAAATAGTTCTATATTAAATTACACTCTATTACATTGACCATATGGCCGAGACAATTCCATTTCAAAAGAAAACATACATTTTAATCCCAGCATTCGGGAGGCTGAGACCGGAGGATCCGGGTTCGCGGCCAGCCTCAGCTACCTAGTGAGGCACTCCGCAACTTAGTGAGACTCAGTTTCAAAATAAAGAATAAAAAAATAGGGCTGGGGGTATAGCTCGGAGGTAGAATGCCCCTGAGTTCAATCCCCAGTACCGCCAAAAAAAAAAAAAAAAAAAAAAAAAAAAAAAAAAAAAAAAAAAAAAAAAAAAAAAAAAAAAAAAAAAAAAAAAAAAAAAAAAAAAAAAAAAAAAAAACCATACATTGGCACTAAGATTTATACTAAAGTGTTCACAGCAGCTTTATTTTTTTCACTTCATTTTCCAAAAGTGGAAAATACTCGAATGGGTGAGCAGGTAAACAAACTCTGATATAATGGAATACTACTTAGTAATAAAGAGGAACAAATGATTGATACACATAACAACTTTCACGAATTTAAAAAATGGGCAAATATATATTGTACATAGTTGTATACCTGAAAGGGACAGATTTTATTACATACAAGCTGCATCTCAAATTTTTAAAAATTAAACTATATTAAATATTCATTTTTCTGGTCAGCTGGTCTGGGGTGTAACTCACTAGTCTCTTCAGGATGGCTATTAGTCTTTAGTTTGAAGGCAGTTGATATTATAAGGATAGAGACATAACAGAAAACTATCAAAATAATGATTTTCCTAACACACTCTGCTTCTACTTGCCAATGCTTAGAGAAACCCACACTGTTAATACTTACTTTGCACACTTCTTCCTGTATTGTCGTTCAATGCCTTCAGGCCTGCACAGAAAATGGAAGTTAAAAATAAGAAGGTAAGAGCAAATCTCATAACCTATCAATTAACCATCTCATTTCTTTATATGCTAAAAGATCTTTCAAAAATGTTCATTTCATAGATCAACTTGTTAGTTAAGTATGCTTTTTGAGGGGGCAGAGGTAACTGGGGATTTAACTTAGGGGCATTCTACCGAAGGGCTACATCCCAGCCCTATTTTATTTTTTATTTGGAAACATGGTCTTGCTAAATTGCTGAGGCTGCTTTTGAACCTGAGCACCTGCTGTCTCAGCCTCCTGAGTACTGGTAAATATGTAATATTTTTTGGCAGTATTGGGAATTAAACTCAGGGGCATTTGATCATTGAGCTACATTCTCAGACCTTTTTATTTTACTTTTGGTACAGGGGATTGAACCAGGGATGTTCTACCACTGAGCTACATTCCAAGTCCTTTTTAATTTTTGAGACAGGGTCTTACTAAGTTGCTGATGCTGGCCTTGAACCTGTGATCCTCCTGCCTCAGCATCCCAAGTACTGGGACTTCAATTGGGTTCTTTTTTTTTTTTTTTTTTTTTTTTTTGCGGTACTGGGGATTGAACTCAGGGGCATTCTACCTCCGAGCTATACCCCCAGCCCTATTTTTTATTCTTTATTTTGAAACCGGGTCTCACTAAGTTGTGGAGTGCCTCACTAGGTAGCTGAGGCTGGCCGCGAACCCGGATCCTCTGGTCTCAGCTTCCCGAATGCTGGGATTACAAGCGTGCGCCACCACGCCCGGCTTTTCAATTGGGTACTACCATGCCTAACTTACTATTTTTTTCATGTGTGTGGTACTAGTGGTTGAACCCAATGGCATTCTACCCTTGAGCTACACCCCCAGCCCTTTTTATTTTGAAACAGGTCTCACTAAGTTGCTGAGGCCTCAAATCTGTGATCTTCCTGTCTCAATCTCCCAAGTATTGGGGTTACAGGCATGTATCACCACCACACCTGCCTTTTTTTTTTAATTTTGAGACAGAATCTTGCCCAGTGTGGCCTCTGGGTTCAATTTCCTATACCAAAAATAAAGTTCCAGCATTCCTTCTTTTCTTCCATAAGCATTTATTGAGTCCCTAATATGGAACAGGTATTTCCCTGACAGAGAAGGAAGAAGAGGATCAATATAATAGCCACTGTAGTTGTGGTAACAAGAATAAGAGCAGCAACCCAATTAAATCACCAGCTCTCTATATACATAGGTTTCACATCTGTAGATTCCACCAAATGTGAATCAAAAATATTCAGAAAAAGCCAGGCACAGTGGAGCACACATATAATCCCAGTACTTGGGAGGCTGAGACACGAGGACTGCAGGTTCAAGGCCAGCCTGAGCAAATTAGCGAGACTCTCAGCAACTTAGTAAGACCCTGTATCAAAACTATGGGATATGTACACAATGGAATTTTACTCAGCCATAAAGAACAAAATCATGTCATTTCAGGGAAATGGATGGAACTGGAAAACATTATGCTAAGTGAGATTAGTCAGTCACAAAAAGTAAAAAATCATATGCTCTCCCTAATATACGGAAGCTAGGGAGAAAGTGAGGCGGCCAGCCTCAGCTACCTAGTGAGGCACTCTGCAACTTAGTGAGACCCTGTTTCAAAATAAAGAATAAAAAAATAGAGCTGGGCACGCTTATAATCCCAGCATTTGGGAGGCTGACACCGGAGAATCTGGGTTCGCGGCCAGCCTCAGCTACTTAGTGAGACCCTGTTTCAAAATAAAGAATAAAAAAATAGGGCTGGGGTATAGCTTGGAGGTAGAATGCCCCTCAGTTCAATCCCCAGTACTGCAAAAAAAAGGGACTCTAGACAAAGAAGGAGAAACCTTAGATGAGCAAAGAATGTGACTTAACTAGAAGGTGATGGAGGGGAGGGAACATGATGTACTTTCACAAACATACCAATGTCAATCACTAAACTGAACTTGAGAAGGAGGGCTGGGGGTGTAGTTTGGAGGTAGAATGCTCCTAGGTCCCACCCCCAATACCAAAATAAATATATAAAATATTCAGAGAAAAACTGTTGTCAGTACTAAACATTTACAGACTGGGTATATGTTTTAATCAATATACACTATACACCACACACACACAATATCTTATGAGGTAGGTCATATTATTATTCCTATTTTACAGATGAGGGAACCTAAGCACAAATTACATGATTTCCACCAGGTCATAGTGACAGGAAGTAGAGGAGGTTGAAGACAAGGCCAGGCAAATCAAGCTCAAGAGCCCACATAGTACTACCTTCAATAATCAACATGTACATAAAATCTCACTCCCATTCATCTATAGTTGCTGAACACAAACCTAGGACTCAGCCTTGACTCTTCTCCTTCCCTCCTCTTACTCTTACTTCATCAGCAAATCTGATGGGTTTTATCCCACACACACACAAAAAAAAAAAAAAAAAATTTTTTTGAGTTGGGCGTGGTGGTGCACGCTTGTAATCCCAGTACTTGGGAGGCTGAGACAGGAGGATCTGGGTTCACAGCCAGCCTAAGCTACTTAGTGAGGCTCTCTGCAACTTAGTGAGACCCTGTTTCAAAACAAAGAATAAAAAAATAGAACTGGGGGTATAGCTTGGAGGTAGAATGGCCCTGGGTTCAATCCCCAGTACTGAAAAAAAAAATCTTGAGCCTATCTCCTTTTCTTGCTACTACTGTAACTTCCTGATTAGTCTCCTTACTTGACCTTTCTTGTTTGTTTCAATTTTTAATAGTCAATATGCACACATGGTATGCACAGGAGTATAAAATGAAAAGTAAATTTCCTCCCTATTTGTCCTCTACCCACCCACTTCCCATCCCCAGAAGCAAAAAAAAAAAAAAAAAAAAAAAAGTTTTATCCCAGATAGTCTGTCACAATCAAAGAACTCTGAGAGGTACATACTGTGTGAGCACTGAACCCAGGGCCTTGCATATGCTAGGTAAGTGCTCTACCACTGAGCTACATCCCAGCCCTAGTACAGAAAGGAAAACTTGATTTTTTTTTTAATTTTTAAACTTTTTTTCCACTACTGGGGATTGAATCCAGGGCACTCTACCTCCAAGCTATACCCCCAGCCCTATTTTTTATTCTTTATTTTGAAACAAGGTCTCACTAAGTTGCAGAGGGTCTCACTAAGTAGCTGAGGCTGGCCATGAATCCGTGATCCTCCTGTCTTAGCCTCCCACGTACTGGGATTAAAAGTCTGTGCCACCACTCACAGCTCCTTTTTTTAAAACAAATGTCCATTGTTATACACTGTTCTCTACCTTTTTTTACTCATTCAAAAGTGTATCTTAGCCAGGTATGGTTGGCACATGCCTGTAATCCCAGTACTTGGGAGGCTGAGACAGAAGGATTGCAAGTTTGAGGATACTCAGCAACCTAGCAAGATTGTTTCAAAATAAAAATAAGGCTGAGGGTGTAGCTTAGAAGTAGAATGCCCCTGGCTGGGTTCAATTCCCAGTGCCACACACACACACACAAAAGTGTATCTTAGCCAGGTGTGGTGGCACACATCCTGTAACCCCAGTACTTGAGAGGCTGAGACAAAAGGACCACAAATTTGAGGCTAGTGTGCTTTAACTTAGTGAGACCTTGTTTCAAAATAAAATAGGGCTGGCAGTGTAGCTCAAAGGTAGAATACTGCTGGGTTCAATCCCCAGTACTGCAAAAAAAAATTAATTTAATTTAAAAATAGCGTAAACTGGGTGTGGTGATGCATGCCTGTAATCCCAATACTTGAGAGGCTAAGACAGGAAGATCACAGGTTTGAGGACAGCCTTAGCAAGTAGTAAGACTCTCATCAACCAAGTGAGACCCTGTTTCAAAGTAAAGAATAAAATAGGGCTGAGAGTGTAGCTCAGAGATTCAATCCCTAATTATAAATAAATAAATAAATAAATAAATAAATAAATAAATAAATAAATAGAGTGCATCTTAGCCAGGTGTGGTGGTACACAATACTTGGTAGACTGAGACAGGAGGATCACAGGTTCAAAGTCAGCCTCAGTAATTCATAAAGACCCTGTTTCAAATTAAAGAATAAAAAGGGCTGGGAATATAACTCACAGGTAGAATGCTCCTGGATTAAATCTACAGCATCAAAAAATAATGTATATTGGTTAAAATACACAAACACAAGCTGGGTGTGGTGGCACACACTTGTAATCCCAGTACTTGGGAGGATGAAACTGGAGGATTGCAGGTTCGAGGCCAGGCTCAGCTACTTAGTGAGGCCCTCCGCAACTCAGTGAGACCCTATTTTAAAATAAAGAATAAAAATAGAGCTAGGGTGTAGCTTGGACGTAGAATTCCCCTGGGTTCAATCCCCAGTACTGAAAAAAAAATACACACACACACAATCCTTCCATATCAATAGATAAAAGATGAAACGTTGCTTCATTCTTTACATGAGCTGCACTGTACTCCTTTATATATTGAACCAAAATGCCTTTCCTGTTGGATAAATTCCTAGAAGGTTATGCATTTTAAGTTATGTTAGGGGAAAATGCTGTGTGCATGTACGTCACTATATACTACATTATGATGTGGGACTACAACGCACCAGTAAAAGTACATAAAAAGAAAAAGTTCTGTTAGATACTACCAAACAACTCTACATACAATTTGAACCAAGTTATTTCTCTATTGCCAATGTATTGAGAGCTCTGTTTCTTTTTTTCTTTTTTTTTTTTTTTTTTTTGTGGTACTGGGGATTGAACGCAGGGGCATTCTACCCCGAGATATACCCTCAGCCCTATTTTTTATTCTTTATTTTGAAACCGAGTCTCACTAAGTTGCGGAGTGCCTCACTAGGTAGCTGAGGCTGGCCGTGAACCCGGATCCTCTGGTCTTAGCCTCCGGAATGCTGGGATTACAAGCGTGCGCCACCACGCCCGGCTGAGAGCTCTGTTTCACTACAATCTTACCAACATTTTGTTATTAAAATGTATCCCTGTATCCAGGTGTGGCAGTGCACCCCTGGAATCCCAGGACTTAGGAGGCTCAGACAGGAGAATAATAGGTTCAAAGCCAGCCTCAGCAACATAGTGAGCCTCTCAGCAACCTAGTGATATCTTGTTTTAAAAAAAAATAGGGCTGGGGGTGTAGATGAGAGGTTGAATGCCCCTGAGTTCCATCCTTAGTAACATACACACACAGACACATGCACGCACGCGCGCATGTGCCAATCACATATGTGAAAAACGGGCTCTCCTACTTTGCATTTAAGACTGAAGTTACATATAAATTTCAGTTTTCATAAACTTAGTAGCCATTTTTATTTTCTGTTAACTGTAAATTCATATTTATTACCTCTTTTGTGTGTCTGTGGTATCAGAGACTGAACCCAGAGACATTCTACCCTCAAACTGGCCACACCAGTCTTTCTTCTGTTCTTTCAAAAAAATCAAGGGTGTGCTTCCAATCTTACAGATCTTCAGAAAAAAGGATTGTAACATAAGGTTATACTGTGAAAAATTATGTGCCAATAAATTAAACTAATGAACAAATTTATTTTTTGTGTGCATGTGTGGTACTGGGAATTGAACTCAGAGGCATTCTACCTTCAAGCTACACCCCCAGCCCTATTTTATTTCTTATTTGGAAACAAAGTCTCACTAGGTTGATGCCTGTCTCACTACTTGCTGAGGCTGTCCTCAAACATTAGATATCCCTGTCTCAATCCTCCCAAGCTCAGGGATTATAGGTGTGCGCCACCATGCCTGGCCAGAATGAATAAATTTCTAAAACAGACTGACACACTCTGCCAAAGGTCACTCAAGAAGAAACAGAAAAGCTGGGCGTGGTGGTGCACGCTTGTAATCCCAGCATTTGGGAGGCTGAGATGGGAGGATCTGGGTTCGAGGTCAGCCTCACTAGGTAGCTGAGGCTACATCCCCAGCCCTATTTTTAATTCTTTATTTTGAAACCGGGTCTCACTAAGTTGTAGAGGGCCTCACTAGGTAGCTGAGGCTGACCTAGTGAGGCCCTCCACAACTTAGTGAGACCCGGTTTCAAAATAAAGAATAAAAAAATAGGGCTGGGGGTGTAGCTCAGAGGTAGAATGCCCCTGAGTTCAATCCCCAGTACCACACAAAAAAAAGAAGAAACAGATAATCTGAATAGACTAAAAGAAATAAATAGATTGAGTAATAAAAAAAAAATCTTTGCACAAACAAAAGGCCAAGACCAGAGGCTTTACTAGTGAATTTTACCAAAAGTTTAAAAATAATTCCAATGCTTTGCTTTTTCTTTCTTTTTTTTTCTTTTCTTTTTTTTTTTTTAAATACAGGGGACTGAACCCAGGAGTATTCTACCACTGAGCTACATCCCTAACCCATTTCATTTTATTTTGTGATCCTGGGAACTGAATCCAGGGGCATTCAATCTCTAAGCTACACTCCCAGTACTATTTTTTTTTAAATTCTGAAATGGGGTCTCATTATTGCTAAGGCTGGTCTCCTGTCTCAGCCTCCCAAGTACTGGGATTACAGGTGTGCACCACTATGCTTGGCTACATTTTATTTTTTATTTTGAGACAAGGTCTTGTTAAATTGCTATGGCTAGCCTCAGATTTGTGGTCCTCTTGTCTCAGCTTCAAATTCCAAGTGTACACCAGCATGCCTGGCTCACAAATGTTTTAAAAACAAAAAAGGAAAAAGAAGGAACACTTCCCAATTCATTTTATGCGTCTAGTTTTACCCTGATAACAAAACCAGACAAAGATATCACACACAAGCTACAGATAATATTGCTCAAAGATATAGATATAGTACTTGGGAGGCTGCAACATAAGGATAGCATATTGGAGGCCAGAGTGCACTTAGTGAGATCGTGTGTGTGTGTGTGTGTGTGTGTGTGTGTGTGTGTGTGTGTATTTATATTACAATCCCCTGGGGACTGAACCCAGGAACATTCTACCTCTATGCTATAACCCAGACCTTTTTTTTTTTAATTTTGAAACAGGGTCACTAAGTTGCTGAGGGCTTAGGCGTTGCTTGAGGCTCTCCTTGAACCTGTGATCCTCCTGTCTCAGCCTCCCAAATACTAGAATTAAAGACATGCACCATGTCCAACTGAGACCTTTTTTGTAAATAAAAATAATAGGGACTAGCTCAGAAGCAGAACACCCTTGGGTTCAGTTACTGGTACCACACACAGAAAAAAAATATATATATCTGCAAGCTGAGCATGGTAATGCATGCTTGTAATCCCAGTACTTGGGAGACTGAGACAGGAGAATCTCAAGTTCGAAGTCAGTCTGGGCAACTTAGCAAGCCCCTGTCTCAAAATTAATGTGGTGGTGGTGGTGGTGGTGGTGGTGATGATGATGATGATGATGATGTCGTCATCGTTGTCTAGGGGTATAGAGCACCCTTGGGTTCAATTCCCAGTACCACACATGCAAAAAGTATACACATGCAGGGTGGGGGTGTAGTTAAGTGGCACAGTACTTGCCTAGCATGTGTAAGATCCTGGATTCAATCCACAGCACCACAAAGAATATACAAGCAAAAGTCCTAAAATATACTGGCAAACTAAATCCGGTAGCAGTTGAAAAAAATTATGCAATGTGAATTTTCCTAGGCATATAAGATTTGAGTTAACACACAAAAAGCAATGTTAAGAATAGACGGTTCATAGCTGGGCGTGGTAGCAAACACCTGTAATCCCTCTACTTGGGAGGCTGAGACAGGAGGATCACAGGTTCGACGACAGCCTCAGAAAGTAGTGAGACTCTCATCAACCTAGCAAGACCCTGATTCCAAATAAGAAATAAAATATCAGACTGGGGGTGTTACTCGAAGGTAGAATGCCTCTGGGTTCAATCCCCAGTACCACACACACATACACACACACACACACACACACACACACACACACACACACACAAAATAGAGAGTTCACAAATCCATGTATTTACATTGAACCGATTTTTTTTTTTTTTTTAATACTGGGTATTGAACTCAGGAGCATTCTACCTCCAAGCTATGCCCCGCCCCAGCTCTTTTTATTTTTGTTTACTTATTTTTGTGGTACTTGGGAGGCTGAGACAGGAGGATTGCAGGTTCAAGGCCAACCTCAACAACTTAGTGTGGCCCTCAGCAACTTAGTGAGGCCCTGTTTCAAAAATAAAAAATAAAAAAGGCTGGGAGTGTAGCTTGGAGGCAGAACACCCTTTGTTCAAACCCTAGTACCAAAAAATACATATAGCTCCCAAAAGAAAACAGAGAAAAAGCTTCTTCATATCGGGCATGGTGGTGCACACTTTTTTCCCCCCAGTACTGGGGATTGAACTCAAGGGCATTCTACCTCCGAGCTATACCCCCAGCCCTATTTTTTTTATTCTTTATTTTGAAACAGGGTCTCAATAAGTTGTGGAGTGCCTCACTAGGTAGTTGAGGCTGGCCAAGAACCCATGATCCTCCAGTCTCAGCCTCCCAAATGCTGGGATTACGAGCATGTGCTACCAGGCCCGGCTGTGGTGCACACTTGTAATCCTGGTACTTGGGAGGCAGAGACAGGAGGATCACAGGTTCATGGCCAGCCTCAGCTACTTACTGAGGCCCTTCACAACTTAGTGAGACCTTGTTTCAAAATAAAGAATAAAAAAAATAGGGCTGGAGGTGTAGCTCAGAGGTAGAATACCCCTGGGTTCAATCCTCAGTACCGAAAAAAAAAAAAAAATAAAGCTTCTTCACATTAGTCTTGTCCAGTGATATTTTTTGATATGACATCAAAAGTACAGGCCAAAAAAAAAAAAAAAAGCAGGATGGATTGCATCAAACTAGAAATCTTCACAGTAAAGGGAACAATTAACAGAATGAAAAAGGCAACCTAAAAAGGAAAGAAAATATTTGCAAACCATCTATCAAGGGGTTAATAATATCCAAAAAAAATAAGGAATTTATACAATTAAGTTGCACAGAAACAAACTGTTTATAAAATGAGCAATAGTCCTCAACTGACATTTCTTAAAAGAATGGCCAACAGCTATGTGAAAAAGGTGCAACATCATGAATCATCAGGGAAGTGCATAAAACCAAAATGAACTATCACTTGACTCCAGTAAGAAGAGCTATTATCATAAAGACAAAAGATAACAAGTGCTGGTAAGGATGAAGAGAAAAGGGAACCTTTGCACACAGTTGGTGAGAATGAAACTTAGTAAAGCCCTTATGGCATTATTTTTAATTAAAAACTTAAAAATAGAGCTACCATATGACCCAGAAATCTCATTACTGGGTATATATCCAAAGGAAATGAAATCAGTATATTGAAGAGGCATCTGCACTCCCATGTTTGTTTGTTTGTTTGTTTGTTTGTTTATTGGTGACGCTGGGGATTGAACCCAGGGGCATTTTATCTCTGAGCTACACCCCCAGCCCTATTATATTTCTTTTTATTTTGAGGGAAAGTCTCACTAAGTTGTGAAGGGCCTGGTTAAATTGCTGAGGCTGCTTCAAACCTGTGACCCTCCTGTGTCAGCCTCCCAAGTACTGGGATTACAGGCATGAGTCACTATGCCCCACTTCCGATATTTATTGCAGCACTATTCACAATAGCCAAGAAGTGAAAACAACCTAAATGTCAATCAGCTGATGAACAGATAAAGGAAAGGAGGCCTGTATATGTACTACATACATACAAACAAATGAATATTATTCAGCCTTAAAAAATAACATTCAGAGCCAGGTGTGGTAGTGCAGGCCTGTAATACCAGTACTTGGGAGGATAAAAAAGGGAGTATCACAAGTTCGAGGACAGCCTCAGCAACTTAGTGAGGCCCTATGCAACTTAGTGAGATCTTGTTTCAAAATAAAAATAGAGCTGGGGTTTAGCTCAAAGGTAGAATGCCCCTGGGTTCTATCCCCAGTACCACAATAAATAAATAAATAAATTTATAAGTTTAATTCAGCTAGTTGTGGTGGCATATGCCTGTAGATCCGACTACTTGGGAAGCTGAGACAGGAGGATTATAGGTTCGAGGCTAGCCTCAACAATTTAGGAAGACCCTGTTTCAAAATAAAAAAGTAAAAAATGGTTGGGGGATGTAGCTCAGAGGTAGAATGCAACCTGGATTCAATTCTCAATACCAAATAAATAAATAAACATACCTAGGTGTGGTGGCAACCCCTGTAATCCCAGTATTTGAGGCTGAGACAAGAAGATCGAGGTTCGAAGACAGCCTCAGCAACTTAATGAATCTTTCAGCAACCTAGCAAGACCCTGTTTCAAAACAAAACAAAAGGCTGGGACTGTAGCTTAGAAGTAGAATGTCTCAGGGTCCCATCCTAAGTACCAAAAATAAATAAACAAATAAAAACACTAGGATGTAGGAGTGGTGCTAAGTGAACCAGTCTGCAGCATTTTCTGGTTAGAAAAATGACAAGTTTGGCCTTAGTCATGTTGGATGTGAGGTATGATATCAGGTAAAGAGGTAAAGTAAGCAGTTAGATCCACAGTTCTGGAGCACAGGAGAAAAATGTCGACAGATCTAGACTTTAAGTGTCATCAGCATATACGTGTAATTAATGCCATGGAAGGTGGTGTACAAATAGGGAACAAAATCAAGGTCAGAACCCTGGGACTATCAATACTTAAGGAGTAAGCAGAAGAAAAAGAATCCAGAAGATGGAGAAAGCCAAAGCAGGAGAACTATAAAAGTAGCTTCACAAATATCAAGGAAGATGATAGTATCAAGGAGGCATGGTCGACAAAGGTACAAACAGAAAAAGCACCCACAGGATTTGCAACTGGGGGAGTGGAAGGAAAGGGGGGACTAAGGAATGTTAGTGTAAAAGGAGGGTTACTTTGCAACTGAGAGCCTCAGAGGTGTAAAGTGATGGGTTCCAGGGCATGAGCTCAGCAGTCTGCTCTATTTTCAGTAACTGATACTGCCTATACTCAGCTGGATGAAAAAGACGAAAGGTAAAAGCAGACCAAAATTCCTAGCCAACTGGGAAGCATACTGAGTGGGCTCTTGGAACTTTTTTTTTTTGTGGTACTGGGGATAGAACCCAGGGGCATTTGACCTCCGAACTATACCCCCAGCCCTGTTTTTTATTCTTTATTTTGAAACAGGGTCTCCCTAAGTTGCGGAGTGCCTCACTAGGTAGCTGAGGCTAGCCGTGAACCTGGATTCTCCGGTCTCAGCCTCCCAAATGCTGGGATTACAAGCGTGCGCCACCACGCCCGGCTTCTGAGTGGGCTCTTGGAAAGACTGTTCACAATTAGAGTAGGAGCTATGTCAACCAAGGGGGAAGTTTATCATGGCATGTTGGGAAACTCCAAGATCTATGCAGTACAACCGTCAGCTGGCCAGAGGCCTCCAGCCTGGGCACTTTCTGGCCCTAAGACTAGGTCTGAAGCCTAGAATCAGGCTGATGGGAATCCCGGGATTCTGGCCCAGTGGTGAGGATATCTATCTTATGGTATCATAGGAGCCCATGGCCTGGTTGTAACGGATTATTTTCTACACTGAGTAATATATATTAACTTAACATACACACAATAGTATATATATACATTTATTTATAACTATTATATTATAAAATATTTTAATTATTCTAAAGATAGTTGATTATTTTTAAAATCAGAAACCTAGCCAGGCTTGGTGGTGCACACCTGTAATCCCGGTATTTGGAAGGCTGAGATAAGAGGATTGCAGGTTTGAGGACAGCCTCATCAAGCAGTGAGACTCTCAACAACCTAGTAAGACCCTGTTTCCAAATACGAAATAAAATCGGGCTGGGGGTGTAGCTCAAAGGTAGAATGCCTCTGGGTTCAATCCCCAGTATCACAAAAACCTAGCAAGATCCTGCTTCAAAATAAAATATTAAATAGCCCAGAAGTAGAATGCCCCTGAGTTCAATCCCCAGTATCTATCTCTATCTCTCTCTCTCTCTCTCTCTCTCTCTCTCTCTCTCTCTCTCTCTCTCACACACACACACACACACACACACACACACAAAGAAACCTAAATAATGGAAGAGACGAAGCATAAGAAAATGAATTAGCCTCAGGTAGGGCATGTTACTTGTAAATCTTCCCATATAACATAATGGAGTGTTTCCCCAACATTTTCTCAAGGGCCTTCCTTTGCAAATTTCAGTTTCAGAATCTGTGTTCTCACATTGCATTTTGTATATAACCTGTTTTTCTCTTCAGCTGGTCAATTCTAGAAGATCAGCTGTCATAATGGTGCTGATGCTACTGATGTCACCTAGAAGTGGTTTCTTTTTTTTTTTTTTTTTTTGCAGTACTGGGGATTGAACCCAGGGGCATTCTACCTTCAAGATATACCCCCAGCCCTATTTTTTATTCTTTATTTTGAAACAGGGTCTCACTAAGTTGCAGAGGGCCTCACTAGATAGCTGAGGCTGGCTGCGAACCCGGATCCTCCGGTTTCAGCCTCCCAAATGCTGGGATTACAAGTGTGCGCCACCACGCCTGGCTACCTAGAAGTGGTTTCTAACTCTAGTTAGAACCAACAACAGTTTAGTTTCTTAAACTGGACATAGCTAGATGTCAGCCTGTAGCTTTCTCCTGTGCCACACCAGAATGTAAGTTCCATAAAGGCAGGGTGTTTTGCTTGCTTACTGCTTGTACTGGATTGGATAGCGTTTCTTAAAAAATCCATGTCCTTCTAGGAACCTCAGAATGTGACCTTATTTGGAAACAGAGTTACTACAGATATAATTAGTTAAGATGAAGTCAGATTAGAGTAAGATAGGTCCTAATCCGATATGAGTGGTATCCATGTAAGAAGAGATGAAACACAGGCAGAATGCCACATGATACAAAGCAGAGAGTGGAGTGACATATTTACAAGCCAAGGAACACCAATGATTGCTGGCAAAAACCAGATGCTAGCCCGGCGTGGTGACGCACACTTGTAATTTCAGTACTTGGGAGGCTGAGATAAGAGTACCACAAGTTGGAGGACAGCCTCAGCAAGTAGTGAGACTCTCAACAACCTAGTGAGACCCTGTTTCCAAATACGAAATAAAATCGGGCCGGGGGTGTAACTCAAAGGTAAAATGCCTCTGGGTTCAATCCCCAGTACCACACACACAAAAAAAGATGAGGGCAAAGAAGGATCCTCCCCTAGAACCTTCAGAAAGAGCTTGGCCCTTCACACACCTTCCCAAATTCTAGCCTCCAAAAGTATGCAGCAATTAATTTCTTTTGTTTAAAGCCACCCTGTTTGTGGTACTTTGTTATGGCAGCTCTAGCATACTAATATACTGGTGTGTTCCAGGCTTCTAAGACAGTAGCCGACACACAGTAGGAGCTCAGCAAATGGAATATTTGCTGAATAAATACATGGACTTAATTCCCTAGGATTGGCCTCTCTGGCATTTGCCACCTGTTAATGACACCCTCCACCCCCCAAAAAAACCTGTGAGCACATGTGTAAACACACTTCTTGAAACTTTCTCCTCTCTTATTTCTCAAATCACTAAGTTCTCCTGGTTCTGTTCAAATTCTTTTGTCTGCTTTTTAAATCCTCATTCCTCTCTTCTTGCTCCATGGTCTTTTTATGTAATTTTACCCCCTTTCCAGATTTCAATCCCCCATTTACACCAAGGACTCCCAAATCTAAAACAGATCTAAGCCGGGCATGGTGGAGCATGCCTGTAATTCCAGTACTTGGAAGGCCGAGACAGGAGGATCACAGGTTCAAAGCTAGCCTCAGCAACTTAGTGAGGCCCTCTACAACTTAGTGAGAGCCTGTTTCCAAACAAAAAATAAATAAAATAAAATAGGGCTGGTGTGTAGCTTGGAGGTAGAATGCCCTGGGTTCAATCCCCAGTAACACACACACACACACACACACACACACAATAAAATAGATCTAATCATATTACTTCCATGCTTAAAAAGTGGAGATGGCTTGTCATGGCCTACAGAATAAAGTATAAATGTGTCCACTTCAATATTTTACTGTCCTCACCCCAGTATGCGTGACCCTCTTCCTGTAAAGTAACCTGTGTTCCATCCACAAAAGACTTCAAATTTCCCAAGCACACCAGGTTTGATGCTTTTTTGTGTGTGTGGTACTGGGGCTTGAACCCAGGGGCATTTTACCTCTGAACTACACTCCCAGCCCTATTTTATTTATTATTTATTTATTTATTTATTTATTTATTTATTTATTTATTTATTTTGCAGTACTGGGGATGGAACCTGGAAGCATTCTACCTCCGAGCTATAGCCCCAGCCCTATTTTTTATTCTTTATTTTGAAACAGGGGTCTCATTAAGTTGCAGAGGGCCTCACTAAGCAGCTGAGGCTGACCACAAACCCGGATCCTCCCATCTCAGCCTCCCCAAAGCTGGAATTACAAGCGTGCGCCACCACACCCGGCTTATTTTTATTTTTTTGAAACAGGGTCTCACTAGGTTGATGAGTCTCACTACTTGCTGAGGCTGTCCTGGAACCCGCGATCCTCCTGTCTCAGCCTCCCGAGTACTGGACTTACAGGCATGCACCACCACACTCCTTTGTTTGATGTTTTCAATGCTTCCATATTCCCTCTGCCTGAAATGCTCCGCATCCCCCTCATCTACTTGGTAAATTCTAGTTCAGGCCAACCACAAATGCCACTACCTTTTGGAGCCTTTCCTGACCATACAATGACCCGTTCACACCTGTTTTCCCAAGCCTTTGGTTCCAAACACCAGTATTTCTTCCTATCACAGTAGGCAGCCTGTTCCCTCACTGAGCCATGAACTCATTAATGCTAAAGATTTTACTTCAGTCAGGCATGGTGGCACACACCTGTAATCCTAGTATTTGGGAGGCTGACACAGGAGGATTGCAGGTTCAAGGTCAGCCTCAGCAATTTAGCAAGACCCAAACTTAGTAAGACCGTGTTTCAAAATAAAAAATGAAAAGTCAGGCACAGTGGTGCACAATTGTAATACCAGTACTTGGGAGGCTGAGACAGGAGGATCACAGGTTCAAGGACAACCTCAGGAAGAAGTGAGACTCTCATCAACCTAGGGAGACCCTGTTTCAAAATAAGAATAAAATAGGGCTAGGGGGTGGGATATCCCTGGGTTCAATCCCCAGGACCACACAAAAAAGTAGAAACTTAAAAATGAAATAGGGCTGGGGGTATAGCTCAAGGGTAGATGCCTTTGGGTTCTATCCCTAGTAATGCAAACTAAATAAATAAAATAAAGATGGTACCTCATTCATTCACAGATCCAGTACCTAGCCCAGTGCCTGGCACACATTATATTCCAAAAGATTACAGATTGAATGGACTTATTCAAACCTGTAATGTGTAATCAAATTATAGCTATCAAATGGTACCATTTCAACAAAGCATTAACAGACATTAGAGAACTACCAAAAATGTCAAAGAAGTGGGCCCAACTGGATGACCTATTCCAACACTAGACAGGATATGTTATAGTCTTCAGAAATAGACGCCTAGTGACATCCTAAACAGAGGGCATCAACCTCTTACCTCCGAAGATACATAGTCTCCTCATCTTCTGTGTTACAAAACTTGTGAGCATGTTTGGCTGCATCAATCACACGGGATCGGTCCCGGGGCCTCATGGGCAATTTCTCCAGCTGACAATCTGGAGGAATGGAGAGAGATTTGGTAACTAGAGTCACTGGAAAATATCTTGAGCCAACTGGAAATTTTCAGTAGAACCTAGGTGCATGGTGCATGCCTATAACCCCAGTACTTGGGAAGTTGAGACAGGAAGATTGCAAGTTGGAGACCAGCCTGGGCAACTTAGCCTCAAAATAAAACTTAGTCTCAAAATAAAAAATAAAAAGTGCTGGGAAGTAGCTCAGTGTTAGAATGACCCTGTATTCAATCCCAGTACTGGAAGAAAAAAAATTTCAGTGAGGCTCTTAATATTATAAGTTTACCATTCTTTTTTTTTTTTTTTTTTTTTTTTGGCGTGGGTACTGAGGATTGAACTCAGGGGCATTCTACTTCTGAGCTATACTAGGTTTTATTCTTTATTTTGAAACAGGGTCTCACTAAGTTGCGGAGGGTCTCACAAAAGAGCTGAGGGTGGCCGCCAACCTGGATCCTCCAGTCTCAGCCTCCCAAGTACTGGGATTACAAACCTGTGCCACCACACCCGGCTAAGTTTACCATTCTTATTAAAATCTATTACTGAATTTTCCAACTAAAAATGATTTGGTGTCAGGAGACCTTGGTTTTGGTCCCAGCTCTACTATTACCCTGTTCATCTTTAGCAAATCATTTCATTCAGGGACTTTTTTCCTCATTTGACATATGAATGGATTAAGCTGGACATGGTAGCCTACACCTGTATTCCCAGTACTTAGGAGGCTGAGACAGATGGATCAGAGGTTTGCAGCCAGCCTCACCAACCTAGTGAGACCGTGTTTCCAAATAAAAAAATAAAATTGGGTTTGGGGTGTAGCTCAGGAGCAAAATGCCCCTGTGTTCAATCTCCAGTAGCTCTCCCCAAAAAAGAAAAATATGAATGAATTATATTATCGCAAAAGAACTTTCCAGAACTGCAATTCAGATTCCTATGGGTATTTCTGTGATTGTAGTACACTTGGTTTGTGTTATGTTAGAGTTAGAAGAAACAAGGAAGTGTCCTGGAAAGACTATGAGGGTGCAGACCTGGAATCCTAGAATTTTGTGAGGCTGAGATAGGAGGACTGCGGGTTTGAAGCAAGCCTCAGCAACTTAGCAGGACCCTATTTTAAAACTAAAAACTAGCCGGGCGTGGTGGCGCACGCTTGTAATCCCAGCATTCGGGAGGCTGAGACAGGAGGATCCGGATTCGCGGCCAGCCTCAGCTACCTAGTGAGGCACTCCGCAACTTAGTGAGACTCGGTTTCAAAATAAAGAATAAAAAATAGGGCTGGGGGTGTAGCTCGGAGGTAGAATGCCTCTGAGTTCAATCCCCAGTACCGCAAATAAAATAAAATA